>PVJO010004910.1:0-57379 GCA_004026905.1 Hystrix cristata
TGACAAAAGAAAGGTATAATTTTAAACCCTATACCTTTAGAAATAAAAGCCATTTGAGAAATGAAGGTTTCCATATGACAGACACACTTTCAGACTTATTATCACTATGAGTATAATTTTTATAATCTCTTTCAAATTTCCTTAGACATGCATTTCTAAATGTGAATTTCAATTGTGGAATGTTAGATATATATTAAAACCTAAGCAATTTCTCCTGATCAACTCTTTAAAAATTATTTCTGACAGCACTGTTAATAAATTAGGCTTTTTGTTTCTTGTATTTTAATGCCACTTGTGAGATTCAGGTTAAAGCACAGCATATTAAATTTTGGATTATTAAATCTAAGGCTATTGATTAAATATGCTGTTACTAGTTTAAAACCTACATTAAAAATAGATTTTTAATATACATGTCAAAATCTAAAGTTATAAACGAATCACTGCTATAGCAATTACCAGTTAACACTAGGCTGTGTTCCCAAATTAAATGTTAATAATTTTTAGTGTAAACTAATATGGAATTAGAATAAAAATATATCATTAGTAATAAAAGTTTCATAAAGAAGTTACTGCTGCTTGTTTATCGTATATTTTGGAGGTGATTTCAAATAGTTTAAAGTGTACTACTTTTTAAAACTACTTATAAATGACATTAAATATCTCTGAAATTATATCTCTTTTTATTTATATAAAATACTTTTCAGATAGTAGAGTTAAAATGAATGAGGAAAAAGCTAGCACTAAAGTTTCACAATCCTCAGGAATCAGGAAAACACCTGATTTTTAAGCGTCTCTGAAACTATAGATGCTTCATTTCCATTAAAACAAATACTAGTATAAAGTTTATTTAAAAGAAGGAAAACAGAACCGAATGTATTATATGTTTAAAAGTCTTCACCTAATAAAATTAAGTCCAATCTTGAAATGCAGGGGTTTTAGTCATTTAAAACTGAGTGAGCTTTCAGTGCAACAGTATCCTGTATTTCTTAAAGATTTTGTATGATTATTAATCGTGGAGAATTCTGCAGGGATAAGCTTTTTAAAAATATTCTTACCAGGAACAGAGTAAGTAATCAATTGCTATGTTAGATAATGAGTTAATCAGTGGAAATGTTCAGTGATCCCTCAGTATGCATGAAGAATTGGTTCCAGCACCTCTCGGGGAATAACACTGTGCAGATGTACAAGTCTTTTAGGTAGAATGACATATTACTTGCACATAACCTATGCACAACCTCTCGCATACTTTAAATCATTTTTATACTATTTATAACACCTAATACAATGTAAATATTATATAAATAGGTGCCAGATTGCATGGTTTAAGGAATAAGGACTGAAAAAATTCTGTACATGTTCAGATACATTTTTTTCAAATATTTTTGATCCACAGTTGGTATACACAATTTTTGAAATTTTTTTTGCCCACAGTTGGTTGAATCCATGAATGAAGACCCCATGGATGCAGTGGGCCACTTGTGTTGGGGTCCTGATAGGTGATCATTTGTTTAACCAACAAATATTTAACTGAGTAACTAATTTGTGCCATGGATATTAATGTGACGACCCTCTACTACGAGTTTGCCATGTGCCAGGCAATAACACTAAGCACCTTATATACATTACGTCACTTAACGTTTAAAGCCATCCTGAGGCAGGTACCATCATCTTTATTTTTGAGGCAATTAAATTTCTAGTAAAGTTATAGAGTAAATAAAAGACAACTTGAGATTTAAACTCAAAACTGAGTGAAAAGTCTGTACAATTCTTCTACAATATTAATCCAAGAAGTATAATCTATCTGGCATAACGGACTATACAATTATATGGTGTAATAAATACTACGAGGAATGCAGAGGATCTTATTTCAGCACAGAATAATGGGCCAAACTCCAGGGTCAAGAGGATGCAGAGTTAGACAAAATGTCCAGAAGCAATACTTTTAAGAATGAACAGCAACTGGATAACAAGAGAGGAAAAAACAACATTCCCAAAAAAGAGAATAACACGTGCAAATGCACAAAAGTACAAAATTTCATGACCTACTATACTAAGTGAATACCAAGTAGTTCAATTTTCCAGAAAATATATGTGATGAAAGGAATTGGTAGGAAATGAAGCTAAAAAAGGCAACCACAGTTAGATCAGGAACAGTTTAGCCAAGGAGTTTAGGTTTGGCCAATAGAAGGAAGTCACAGAGTAATTTTAAACAAGAGAATATGTGCTTTAGAAATACTGCTCTGGCACTGAAAGACGGACTGGAAGAGCTAAAGCCTAGAAGCTGGAACACCTACTAGGCTAGTGAAAGAATTCAGGCAAGAAACTAACCTAAAGCAGTGGTCATGGAAAGAAAAGACTGTTTCAAAAGAGATGCAGGAAACAGAACTCCAAGACTTAGTAACCAATTAGGTTGGTGGCTGAAAGGGAGGAAGGAATCTAGGCAAACGCAAAGCTTTCTCTTGGGCTTTGAGTGGATGGAACACAACTAAAACAAGGAACAGAGGGGCAAAAACAAAATGAAAGTAAAGAAAGCATCAGATGTAACTGATACTTCTGGTACATCCAAAAGAGGTCTCATTTTAAAAAAAAAAAAAAGCTAAGTCTAGAATTCAGAAGAGAAATCTAAAGTGAGGATACAAAATTGAGATATTACACAGGAGAGTGAATTAAACTCCCTAGGCAATGTGTATAAAAGGATAGCACCAAAGATAAAGTTCCAGACACAAAAACATTTAAAACTCAGGCAGGGAGGAGTATGAAAAGTAAGAGAAAACAGTGAAAAGTTTAATAAAGCAAGGAGTTGTCAATGCACTGAACGTACCAAAGGGCTAAGGAATGGAAATTGAGTAACTGATATCTTGAGAGGGACAGGTTGCAGAGGAATTATTGGTAAAGAAAATCAAACTAGACAGGACTGAGTGAATAGGAGGGGAAGAAATAGAATGAATGGCTTGGCTGGGAAGAGAGTAGCATCTAGAGAATAAACAATTGAAGAATGTCAGAGAATGTAGCATTTTTTGGAGTATAAGAAAGGAACAAGTGGGGAAAATTTTAAATACCTTTCTACTTAGAATTAGTATATGGAAAACATACTCATGACACAATATTAAGTTTAAAAAATTTTAAATCAAGTTGCATAATACATATAGCACGATGTCACCTCAAATTCAGACTTGGCCCTTAAGGCCTTTAAGTCCATTATGATTTGGCCCATGCCTAACCTCTGACTTCATCATTTGCCATTCTTTTTTTCTTCTCCATTCACTATATCCCAGCAACACTGACAATTCTTTCTGATCCTTCAATATTCATGCTTATCTTGCTTCAGTAGTCTTGCACTTGCTGTTTCTTCTACCAAAATGTTCTCATGTCAATGGCTAAATCCTTGAAGTCATTCAGATTTCAATTTAAATTTCACCCAGAGAAGTTTGCCTACTTGTATGTCATACTGCATTTATTCCTTCAGCCTAGCCCTTCAAAGTTACTAGCATCTCCTTGTGTTAACTAGCAGTATCTGAAATTTTTGTTTACCTGTCCATCTTTCTTCCTAGAAAATAAGCTCTGAAAGAAAAAAATTCATCTTCCACATATCCATGTATTATTCACATTATTTCTGTTGATTTCGGCACGTGGTAGGCATTCCATATTTGAACAAAAATACATACACACGCGTATTTACATGAAAAATACTAAATTCTGGAAGGTTCTAATATTTGAAATTAATATCAGGTGTGGGAGTGAGGCTAGGAAGAAGGGTGTATAATACCCATTCATTTCTAGTAATATTTTTTATACAAGTCACACCCTTTATAATGACCATGAGCCTAAGACAGCCAATCTATTCTGCTTTCTATTTTAGGGGGAAGGTGGAATTGTCATAATTTAATCACCTATGGGACAATTTGACTGCAGGCTGATCTTCAAGCTGATTTGGAATTTTAAACCTTCGAGTTGGAAAACACTTAAAACTCATGTAATCCAACATTTTTTAGATTTAGAAGCAGTAATTTAATAATTAGTAAAAGTAATTTTTTTTTTTTTTTGGTGCTGGGGATCGAACTCGGGTCCTTGTGCTTGCAAGGCAATAGTAAAAGTAATTTAATAAAAATAGGTCAATATGAAACCCAAAGATTAAATGGTTAAGAACTATTTAAAAGATAATTTACATTATACATAATTTAAATAATAACTAATAAAAGCTGACTGTCACATATAACCTACAATCTTCTGGTGAAACTATTACTCAAAGTAAAACTACTTCCTTAAGCATATTATTTGATCAATAAATATATACCCAGTCAAATAATACCCACTCATTCTATTTCTATTCACATTTTCTATACAAGTCATTCCCTGTATAAAATAATGACCATGAGTCTAAGACAGCCAATCTATTCATTCTATATGGGACTTAAGCATCATAATATGACAAAGGATTCAGAATACATAAATACAGGGAATAAAAATTAGTCACTCTTGAAACCCTAACACCATGAGGTGACCAGACTAACTGAACTAGCAGATACACTGTACTTCTTTTCACCAGCGTATACAACATGTCAAGTATATCAAACATTTAGGGATTCATTATACTTTGATTCAAAATTTCTACCTGAAATTCTATATTTTAAAAGGAATAAAAACTAAATGTTAAGAAATGCGCTACAAATATCAATTACAGAAAATTACTTAAACATTTCATCACAGAAAGTTACCAGAAAGTTTACCAGAAATATACCAAATTTCATCTGAACTTCTGAATAACGCCTTACACTTTTTACCAAATTATCTCATTTTATCCTCATAACAACTCCAGGACAGCAGATATTGTTACTCTCATTTAGCAGGTAAGAAAGAAGCTCAGAGGTTAAGGAGTTTGGCCAAAATCATCAAACAAATCCTAGCACCTTCACCTTAACCACTTAGCCATCATTTTTTCCATTATCCAGACTACCTCATATTTGCCATTTGCTAAAATCTAGAATGCTTTATGATCTCTTCCTTGCCACCTGCATGAGTGAGGAAAGCATTAAAACTCTAGCATTCTATCCTATACTACTTGAAATTTTATACATAACCTTAACCATTTATCTTAGTAGTGATGAAAAAGATGCAAACTCTACTCATCAGTAATTCAGCATGAACACCTACCAAATGTTATTTTTTTAACCATAGTAAAAGTACCTTCTTATCTAGAAAGCACTCTACAAATGATACACAAAATAGTGTTTAAGAAAGGAGCTTTATAATGGGAAAAAATCTGAAACTAAATTTTAGTTCTATTATTCATTAACTGTATAACTGGGGTACATTTATTAACTTAGTTTCATCCTCATTCATAAAATAAGGATAACCTCACCACCTCTGTGAGTTGCTATGAAGACTAAATGAGATAATATGTGAAAAGTATTTAGCTCATAGAAAATGAGCAGATCACACAGATGACAGATGCTGGTAGGTACTGACGACTGGTAATGCCATTTATGTGAACTTCACTTGTTTAATTTCTAGTGTGCCCTGCAGTTTTTCCACCCAAATATTTGGGACAGGACACAATACAGTACCTCACTCTTGCTCTCAAGGAAGCAATTAAAATTAAAGGCTTGATTTCACTGCTCTTCCCATTCTTGTAAAATAAGCAATATTGTAATAATCTACTATTTATCTTGGAATTGGTTATATTTAAAGCAAAGCTTACCCTATTTTGAGTCAGTTAACTGCAACTTTCAATCCACTTTGAAGAAATATAATAAGCTAAACCATCATAGAGCAAGTTCTTGTAGGGGAAAAAAGAGCAGGAAATCCTCATGGGAAAATGGGGAGGAACTAACACTGTGAAACATATATTCAGCAATTCATTACATACTTTCTGTCTTTTAATCTTCACAAGCATCACCCTAATCAGTATTAGTGAAGGTCTAACCACTACACTGTTACTCAATTCAAGGCCTTTCCCCTTCTTGTAATGTCTGCCAAGAATGCTCCAGAAGTACATCTCTTCTGACCATCCAATCTAAAGTAGTGCACACCAATTACTTCATCCTTTTTCCTTCACAAAACACATGTTCTATATTTATTTTTATTTATGTGTTTAAGGAGAGGAATAATTTGACTTATTACTGTATCCTGGTTGTGCCCAGAAGGCACTGATTTAATGAATGAATGAACACACCTGCCTACAGCAAGGCCCAGAAACCAATCCATGTTTTAAAGCAAGCTCCTAAACTGGCTTATCACTAATTTTTTTTCACAATTGGGAGAGGAGCTTTGGGCTGGAAATCAATTAAAAGATATTCCTTACTGCTTTTAAAATATTTATTTTCTTTAAAGAAATCACAAAACTACCTGTACATATATCTCATTCTATAAAATACTTAACTTGGATTATACTACCTTTAAGAATCAAAATTCATTTTGAAAACAATACTCATTTATGACATTTCTGAATAACAGCAGTATTGCTAGACCCCCAGTAACTGGCAAATGCCCAAATATTTAAGTCTAAAAGAAAATTAAGTCACATACACATGCATTTTGGCAGTATTTGTTTTGAATTTCACACCATGCAAGAAAACTTTAAAATCAACTGTAAACTATCATTCCGATAACGGTAATAATGTTCTTTCTTACAGGTGACACATGCATTCTGTTGCGTTTCGCTGTTAAAACCATGTTCTTGCAGGTAAAAGTCACCTCATGTAAAGTACTACGTGCAACTAAAGCAGATCCCATAGAGTTTAATACTTACTGAGTCCTCCGTCCTCGGATACTCCTGTTCCTCTCATTCCTAGGTAAGTCAGTCCCAGTATTAGGAAAAATAAGCAGGCAGCAGTTAGGAGAAACATCGACAAGTAGTGAGCACTGAAACTCCCTGGTGGAGACACCTCCTCCCGTTTAAACTGCTGGAGAAGTTCTTCCTCTGGTTCGGAAAGCTTCTGTTTGTTGTATGTGTTTTTAAGGTAGGTATGATTGGAGCCCGTGTGGTTGGCGTGATTGATCCTGAGTGAACTAGGAGCGGCTCCAGCACTGGGAGGGAGGCTGTTGGAATAAATCCTGGGGGAGTCCACACTGAAGGCCCCAACGCCGATGTGATTATTAGTTTTAAGAGGGGAGCCGGTAGACGAATCCAAGGTTGAGTCCAAGTCGGGAAGTGGCGGAGGCAGGAGAGGCGCCAGTTTCTTAGAGCTAACACGGTATCTGGGAATGGGGCTGGAGTCCACCTGATCGCACCCACCTCCCTGCTCCGCCGTTGCCTCTTCGAGGTTTCGGCTCCTGTCTAGACTCCCGGCAGCCGCCGCCCTGTCATTCATCGCGAGTCCTCCCCCTCCCTGAACTGAGGTCTCCAGCCGGCTGCCGGCAGATTTAGCAGTCAACGGGGAGACAGGCTTACTGTGGCTGCGTCTGGGCCGATGCCGGGAAAGGGAGTCGTCCTTTAATACCTGTCTGGTGGAGGCCACGTCGTCGTCCTCCTCTTCCTCCGAGTCCGAATAGTTTTCCCGGCAGCTGTAGGGCAGAAGCCGGCTGCCGTTCACGGCTCGGCTCGCCCACAGCGGCTCCTCTGCCTCGGGGTCGCCGTCCTCCCCGTCGTCTCCCTCCTCCTCCTCGTCTTCCGCCGCACCGTCTTTCCCCGACGGGATCTGCAGCTCCGCCGCCGACCTCCTGGCCCCCCACCACGAATGGGGCTTCCTCCGCTCGGCCGAGTGGCTGTTAGTCACCTCGCTGGCGGCCAGGGGCGCCGGCGGCGCTTTGAGCCCGCGGAACTGGAGCGCAGCCCGGTCCTTCCTGCTGCCGCCGCCGCCGCCGCCGCCGCCGGCCTGGTCCCGGGGACTGGCCTCCACGTCCGACTCGTCCGAGCTGAAGCCCAGCAACACTTTGCTGCCAGCCACGGGGGTGGCTGCGGCGGCCCCGGACCCTCCCGGGGGGCTCTCCGGGCCGGAGGCCGCGATTCGGCTCAGGCCCCCAGGGGTCCGTAAGTAGGAGAGGTCGCCCGAGACCGGCCGGACCCCCATCCCCGCCGCCGCCGCCGCCGCCGCCGCCGCCGCGGGTCCAGCGGCCGCGACCGTGGCGGCTGCCGTGTTATTGTTATTACTGTTCCGCGTCTTGCTGCCGCGGCCCCCTGACCGGTGTTGCTGCTGCTCTTCCTCCCGAAGCTTCTTCAGCTTCTTGAGGTAGACCGGGCGGGTGCTCTCCGTCACGGGGCCCGGAGACAGGCCGTAACGGCGGAGCTGAGAGAAAAGCTCCTCATCCGAGAGCTGCTGGGGCGACGAAGCCGCTGCCGCCGCCATTTTCTCTCCAGGGTGTTTTACAAGCTCCGCGCTACCGGAAGTGACGCGCCGCCCTAGACCCTGAACTAGACCGGGCTGCGTCGCCCTCCCGGCACCGCGAGCGCCTCGGCCAATGGGAGGCGCGGGAGGCGCTCACCTGAGCGGGAAAGGCCACCTGAGCGACGCGCGGCTCCCGCGGCGGAGAGCTCTGCGCTCTCACGTGGGCCGCGGACTGCTCCGCTCCCGGCTGTCCGTCGCGCTGCTGGCCACCCTGCCCTCCCAAGCGCTTCTCACCAAACCACACCTTGACCTCTTCTTCCCAGGTTCTTGCCACCGGGCAGTAATTCTTCTAAGGAAATTTGCGTGGAAGTTCATGGCATTAGTTTTCTTTTCATCCAGATTCCTGCTGCCGGGGGAACTGAGAGACGAAAAGAGAACTGAAAGCCAAACTCGATTGGCAATTTTCTAGATTCTTTTGAATTTGTCTGCCCTCTTGATTTAAAAAAAAAGACTGTCGCTTCTCTTTTTAAGAAGCAACAACCCACCCCTCTCCCTGGCCCCGTTCCAAGACATATAGAACAGACAGACAGGCGCTGTGCAATTTCAAGGTTGCTAGCTATTCGTTCACTAGTTGAAAGTAAGTTATTAACATGGTTTTTTTTTTCCTTTTTAAAAATCTGATGCCCTCACAAGGTCATTTGGGAAATGAAAGAGCCTGTCATCTGCTTCATTTTGTGACTGAAGAAAGAGGTACACACCATATTTCCTTCTTAGCGCCTTTCCAATAGTTTAATTATTAATAAAAACTTTTATTTGTTTTAAAAATATTTATCATCAACCCTTTGAACTGTAAGCTCTGTGCCCAGAGAACCCTTGCCTCTATTATTTGCAGCACTAGTAGATACTCAAATTTGTTGAATAACAATGAATTGGAAAGCTATGAAATGAGCATTTGCTTGGGATGGGGGGGGCGTGCTGGAGATCAAACTCAGGACCTTATGCTTGATAGGCAAGTACTCTAACCACTGAGGTAAATCCCCAACCCCAAGATGAACATTTTGACATGGGAATAGTACCTGATGAGGCAGATTAAACTTTTATGCAAAGCCAAAAACCAAAGACAGTTAAGACTTGGAAACCCTACCCTCTCATTTACAGTATAGAAAATGAATTCCAAAGAGGAGAAATTTGCCCAATTTCGTGAAAATAGCTTCCCAAGTCCTCTAACCCCAGCAGAGCTGAAAGTTTTGCATACCTGTGCCCTAGCAGCTACACAGCAGCACTTAGAACAATATCTCAGACATCACAATCTTTTGTCAGTTACTGTAGCCTATTACATTATGCCTATCTGTACAGGAAAAAATGTTAGTGAAAAGCATAGATACTAACTTTTCAACATACTGAGTCCAGTAGCAAAACAGTGCTTAGGAACTTCAACTTTCTTTTTCTAGTCCTGGGTATTGAACCCAGGGCCTTTGCACTGAGCTAGGTTCCCAGCCCTATTTTATTTTTTGAGACAGGTCTTCACCAAGCAGCTAAATTGTCTAGTCTTGGCTTCAGTTTACAACCCTTCTGTCTCAGCCTTCCAGATTGGTGGGATTACAGGCATGTACCACCGTGTCTGGCTCAGTAACCTCAAATTTTGACTTCTGGTAAAAGCTTTCCATCTCCTCAAAAAAAAAACACAAAGCAAAACAAAAACCAGAAACTTTTATGTGGAAGGTCACTTCTTGGTCCTTAATCATTAAGACTTTAACATTTATAAATGTTCCTCAATCTATGATGGCTAAGCACAATAAATTATAGTGCCTATGATGACGATGACTCCAAATTTAATACCATAATTATCTGAATAGAGAATCGAATTATTACAAACATACCATACCTATGTCTCAGTATAGCAGAGTATTTAGGCTTTGAGCATTGGCATTAAACAAAACTGGGTATGGACTTGGTTTTTTCTCTTTTATTCTTAGTTCAGCATTTGTCTCATGCCCTGTTGACTCTTCAGAGAGGCATCTTAGAGGTCTATTGGTTCAGCCTCTGATTTTCATGAGCCTTTATTTTTTATTTATTTTTTGGTAATGGGGCTCAAACTCAGGCCCTTTTGCTTGCTAGGCAAGCACTCTAACCACTGAGCTAAATCCCCAGCTTTCATGAGCCTTTAAATGTTCTCCCACAAGGACTATTGGACGATTTGTATTTGTCTGTAACTTTGGGTAAATGATTTACTCTTTCTGAGTTTCTGTATACACACAAAAAAAATGAGGGATGATAAAGCTTTCTCTGAAGGCTATTTTAAGGATTAAATGAGATGAGCACACAGTAAGCACTTGATAAATGTTAGTAATGTGAAGCATTGTGTGTACCCAGTTAGTAGCGTGGTTCCTAAGAACTCTGTGTAACCACAATTGAAATGCCACTGCACATACAGAAATAGAAATGGTTAAACTGTTTAGAGTATTCATAATCACATTTAGGACTTAATAAAGATCAGGGACTCTGATAAACGTAGTTCTTGGTCGTTTCAGCCCTTGGGAGAAGCAAGGTTAGAATGAAGTAGGAACCAAAATCTCCAACGGCCAAGTTATATGCCTTAGGAGAAATCTTAGGCTCTCAGAATCTTAATTTATTCTTTTTTAAACTGTTGACAATATTGCCTACACTACTTGGCAAGTAATGGGTATTCAGTAAATATTTGAGTCTGATGAATGAATATTGTATGTGAAAATGCCATTCAAGTATGTTGTTTACATGTTAGGTTAAAAAACCTTAAAAAAACCCTACATGTTAGGTATTATTGACAGATATTAATAGCAATGACAATACATTGATATACAATTTTACACTTTACAGGAACTTTTATACATGTGATCTCATTTGGTCTAGGGAAAAAAAATACTCTGTGAGGATACTGAGAACATGATTTACTGCAGGGAATCATATGGATTATAATTCCCCTTAGTTTGTGTGTTTGAACAGACCAGATACTTTCTCAGGAGGACCTTCACCACCTCAGCCCTGTCACTTCTCACTTCTGACATTCTCCTCATTTGCCAGTGGCTCCCACTCCTGCATCCAGATTGGCTAACAATTAAAGAACAGGCTATTCTGTGTTCGTTTTGTTTTATTTTGTTTTATTTTGTTTTGTTTTTGAGACAGAGTGTCTCTATGTAGTTCAGGCTTGCCTTGAACTCACTGTGTATCCCAGACTGGCCTCAAACTACCAGCAGTCCTCCTGCCTCAGCCTCCTGAGTGCTGGGATTACAAGCATGCACCACCACGCCCGGCCTAAAAACAGGCTAGTCTGTACCCAGATACTTGATAGGATGTACAATCTCATGCTCACACCTGCTCCACGGCTTCCAAAAATTTGACTAAGGGAAATATTTATGGTTGATTCCAGAAAGGTAGACAGACCATCTTCTCCACTGGATGTTTTTAATTTATCTCTGCCTCAACCCTGCTCTTCAAAGATGAATATAGCTGTTGCCCTGCTCTCTCTGCTTATTACCTCATTTCCAGTAAAATATTTTTCACTATGTTACCCTTTAGACTCACAACATCTGCTTACATCGCAGGACCTTGTATTGAATGATACGAAACCGACAGCCAGGAAGTCAGTCTGATTCCAGGAGCCTACATGGGGAGAAAGATCCCAATAAAAGGAGCTGGTAACCAAAACCCCACAAGTATTTCACTTTTAAATACCCCCTACTCTTCTAAAGTAGCTGTTTGTCATCTCTCTCTCACCCCTTTCCCCTAACTTCAAATAAATTGTCTTTTTATTAAAAAAAAAAAGTGAACAATATGGAACCAACATTATATTCAAATAAAGATACTCCTGATGGTTCGTTTCCTTAAAGACTATCCTCTTTAATCTCACTATTGGAAATAGTTTCATTTTCTCCCCAGAACCGGTCTCTTGTTTTTTGCTTTGTTTCTTATTGAAGTGTAGCTCACATAACACAAAATTAATCACTTAAAAATATGCAACGGGGGTTGGGGATTTAGCTCAGTGGGAGAACACTTACCTAGCAAGCACAAGGCCCTGAGTTCAATCCCCAGCACCAAAAAAAAAAAAAAAAAAAAAAATTATATATATATATATATAAAAAACAAATGACAATACATTCACATGTTGTGCAACCATCTCCACTTTATAGCCCCAAAACATTTTCATTACTCCCAAAGGAGACCCTAAACCATTAAGCAGCCACTCTCCATTTCTGTCTCTCCTCAATCCCTAATGACCACTAATCTACTTCTTGTCTCTCTGTATTTAACAATTCTAGATATTTCATGTAAATGGAATCAAATATTGTATGACCTCTTGTGTCTGATTTTTTTCACTCAGCATAATGTTTGTAAGATTTATCCATGCAAGTAACATGTATCAACACCCCATTTATTGTTATGACTGTTATTTCATTGAATGGGTATGGCATATTTTATTTATCCATTCATCTAGTGATGGATATTTTGGTCGTTTCTACTTTTGATTACCATGAATAATGCTATTATGAAAACTGATATACAAGTATCTGTTTGAAAATCTACTTTCAATTCCTTTGAACTGAAGAATTTCAGTACTTCACAGTGGAATAACAGATAATATGGTGATCCTAATTTTAACTTTTTGAGAATGTCACAGATACGTTTTTAAAAAGAAAAATAAGAAGGGAGCCATCAGCCTAAGGTTGTTCCCATAACCAGAATACTTATGTGAGCAAACTTAACTTGGTGGTATTTCTTATAACTTACTGCTAAGGTCTGTGTATGGTTTATTCCCGCCAAAACTGATGTTGAAGCTTCATTCCTCGATGTGGCGATATTGGCAGGGGCAGCTAGTGGGCGGCATTTGGGTTCTGGAGGTTGAGCCCTCATTAATATATTAATGCCCTCTCATAGGAATGAGTGAGCTTGTTCTGGAGAGACTGATCAGTTACCTTGGGAGCAAGTTCCTTGTCCCTCTTACTTCTGTTCTGCATGTACTTCTTTGGCCTTTCACTTTTCAACCATTCATGGAGTAGCATGAGAACTAGAATCTGAACACATATGGCCATCTGATTTTGGACTTCCAGCCTCCGGAGTCATGAACTAAGTATCTCTTCTCCCTCCCTCCCTGTCTGGTTTGATGTGCATCCTCTTAAATGTCTTAAATTATTTGAGGAATATGATATAATTCCTCTGACAATTCAATGGGTAGGTTTTATTAGTTTTCATCTTTTATAGTTGAAGAAATTGGGGCTAGAAAAGTGACTTGACTGAAGTCTGACAATCAAAGGGAAAGTGGAGCCCAGAACCCCCTCGTGTAAATTCCACGTCCTTTCCATTACATCACACCAGCTCTTGGGAATCTTAATACAGTAATGTGTGTCAGAATATCTTAGCTCCTTCTCCTCTCACCCACACCAAAGAGGAAGGAGTCTGTAATGGGTTGATGATTCCATTTGTATTTAATTTGTCTCTTACCCTTTGTTGCTAGCAAAGGGAAGGAAAAGTCAAAAATATAAAGCTTATTATATCACCTAACTTTCTAGCAGATCAAAGAAATAATAGAATTTTATATTGATATTATCACTTAACTTCTCTTTAAGTTCCTAAAGAATGTGTTCATTAGTTTTTATCTACAAGCTCCTGCCTGATATTATTTTTCTTTTTAATTGTTCAAATTATATTCAATGCAAGCATTTCTTCTAAGGAAGAAGCCAGCACAAATAGACTGACAATACCACATGGTATAAGAAATGTTTGACAAAATTCTTATACATTACTGCAAAAATTAGTCAAGAAAGTTTTATGGCAAGAGCATCTGTTGTATTTTTCCATATATAACACGAACAGGTGAAGAGCGTAGAATTCAAGTAAACAACATACATATGTCGGGATTGATAATTATATTCTAACTATGCAAGTAAGTGAATTGCCTAAATCATGCTAAAAGTCATGGATAATATCTCACATTAATAAATGATGGATAAAGGTCTCCAAGTTAGGAAACTTGAGTTATAACCCAGTTCTGCAACTAATCAGTGTGGTAATACTTTATATTTGCATATTGCCTCAGAGTCCACACAACCTTTCAATTATTTCATTGGATCCTTTTGTATACCTTAACCAGGAGTGCATTATTATCCTAGTTCCACAGATGAGAAAATTAAAACTCAAGAAGTTTCTGTCATTTGTCCTCTGTTAATAAGTTCTGCTAATGAGGACTGAAATCCAAAACCACTCCTAGGTTGTATGCCTCTAAATTTGCTGTTCTTTCCAGCCCACCATGTTGTTTCATGTGAGTAGATTGTACTGCACAGAATGAGTCAGTCAACATTCTGACTTTTAGTTTCATCTCTCTAAAGTGGCATTGACCATTGACCATTAAAATTCCTTCCAAATCTAAAACTTTGTGAAAGGTCTTTCTCACATTATTGCACTATTATAGTAATTTATGTCCTTGCCTTATTTCTGCCTATAAAGTGTTTGTTCTTTGAAGTAAGTGTCTGTCTTTTTTAAATTTTCATTCTTTCAATCTCCTAGCTTACTATCGTATGAAGAGTAGACAGTCTATACAAATATGTTGAAAGAATTATGAAGAGGTACTACATGTTTCAAAATTGTAACATTAGGAAGACTTTCAAGTGACGCACAAAGAAGAAATAATTAAGGATAGGCCTCCTGTAGGGTAGCCAGAAATAGGTTGTTTTGTTTTGTTTTGTTAATTATGGTACAGAGGACTGAACTCAGGACCTTCACACTGAGTTATGTCCCCGAGCCTTTTTATATTTTTTTACTTTGAGAAAAGATCTTGCTAAATTTCCCAAGCAGGGCTCTCCTGCCTCACCATCTCATAATGCTGAAATTACAGGTATGCACAACCACACCGTGCTCCCAAAGGTCTTTTAGTACCAATACTTTTCTGTCCCATATCATGTGAATATAGTGTAAACAAAGAGAACTGCACAACTCACTTAATGACTGTGCATTCTTTTTGATGACTGTGCAATCTTTTCTTTAAATGTCATGTTATTTGTGGTAAAAACAATTTCATATGAAAGAGGCAAAAAGAGTCACCAGGTTTAGAGTCTTACACTTTTCAACTTTAGCATGTGCATATTTTGATGTTTCTTATTTGTTCCTCCTAGAAGCTTAAACCTGGCTAGAGGCGATGACAGGGGAAAGGGCCATTGTGAGTATTAGCTGATGGGATAGAAAGCTAATTTTTTTACCACAAATAACATGACATTTAAAGAAAAGATTGCACAGTCATCAAAAAGAATGCACAGTCATTAAGTGAGTTGTGCAGTTCTCTTTGTTTTGTTACTCCGTTTTGTTACTCATGATTGACACCTTTTTGGTAAGGTGACATTTGAGCAGGTATCTAAAGAGAATGACAAAGAAAACCAGGTGGATATCTAAGGAGAAAGGGGGATGGCCAAGACAAAACCAGAATGGGAATGTGGAAAAGGGGATCATGTCTGAAACAGGGAGGAGTATAAGCGACAGAAAGGACAGTGGAATACAGCCGCAGGAGGTGAGTTCAGCTAAGTGGCAGAGGAGGAGTGCAGATCATGTAGGGCATTTTAGGTCACAGTTCAGAGTAAGGACTTTGAATTTCACCCTGAGTAAGAAAAGAAACCATTATAGGGTTTTGAGAAATTGAGCAATATAATCTAATTTATGTTTTAAAACCAGCTGTGTTGAGAATGGGCTTTGGGAGGAGAAAGACAAGAGAAATATGTACGGAAACTATTGCAACAATTCAGGTGAAAAAAAGATTATGGTTTAGAACAGAGTGGTGGTGGGAAGAAGTGAGAAACATTTGGATTTTACTGTATTTTATTTTTTTAATTTTTAAAAATTTATTTTGAACCGATACATTAAAATACAAAAATTGTACATCTTAATGGAATGCTATGAAATGCTATAAATCAGGTTAAACATACCCGTCACCTCAAAGATACATCATTTTTTTTTACAGGGAAAACTTTCAAAATCTTTTTTGTCTAGCCTTTTGAAATGTACAGTACAACCAGGCATGGTGATACATGCCTGTAATCCCGGCACTTCGGGAGGCTGTGGCAGGAGGAGCACAAGTTTGAATTTTGAATCCTGCTTGTGCAACTTAGTGAGATCCTGCCTCAAAAACAAACAAACAAACATAAAATGGGCTAGGTGAAGGCCCTCAGTGTAAAGGGTTCAATCCTCAGGGTTCAATCCCCAGTACTGCGAAATAAGGAAAGAAAGAAAGGGAGAAAAGATCATTAACTATAGTCACCCTGCTGTGCAGTCTTACACTACAACTTCCTGCTCCTATCTTACTGCAAGGTAGTATCCTTAGTGCCCACTGATCTACCTTTCCTTATTCCCATTTTAAAGATACAGGGAGGCAGAATTTGCTTACAAATGGGATCATAGGTATGAAGGAAAGGAGTTAAGCGTGACTGCCAGGCTCTAGGCTGAGCGCTCAGAAGAAAACTTAACTACTGAGCTGTCATAGCCTGAGGGCACAGTAAGTCTTGAAGAATCAAGAGACATGTTTGGAGATGTGATGTTTGCAGTGTCCAAGTAGAGGAATCTGGTAAGCAGATGTTTAAATGACTGTGGAGTTCAGGGGGAAGTTCTGGGCTAAAGTTATAAATACGAGTGTCAGCAGCACACAGAGAATTAAAAGCTATGAAAATGAGCAGAAGAGAAAAGAGAAAAAAAATTTGAGAACTAACCCTGGATGTACTCCCACTTTAGGGTTAGAGAAGATCAGAAGGAACGTGGAAAGGATGCAGAAAACTGGCTGGCAGTGAGATACAGGAAAACCAGGAGAATGGTGTCTTAGAAGCAGTAAAGCTGAATTTCAGTTTTTTAAAGGTACATGCACAAATGCCCCGCATTGAGTGTAATCATTATGTACTGTAAACATCTACTACAAATAAAAGGGTACATTTCAGAGGACAATCCTCAATCAGGCAGCCCCTTTGTAGGTGATGGACTCTCCCCATGAAGGTAAACAGGTGATGATTCCCAGGAAGTTAAAGAACTCAAATATAAGCCAGTAAATTAAGAAGCAGTGACCAAAAAAACTTAACAGTTGCATTATAGCAATGAGATAATGAATCATATACTATTTATTTTAATTCTCTTAAATACTTCATTATGCTTTCAATAAAAATAAACTTCATGAAAAGAACTTGAATTAATATCCCAATCTGTCATCTTTTTCTATTGCTTGTAATTTAGGTTCTCTTAATTTTAAAATTGATTTTAATTGAGTTTATTTTGCACAAAAGTTCAAATGAACCATTCTTCTGTAAAGGAAAGAAGAAATAATTTATTGCTACTGTATGCATCTTTTAAATTTCATATGAAATGATCAGCTGTTTTTAAGCAACATACATTACTGTTATTAAAGTCTTTAGTACCCACAGGTTTTATGTGGAGGTCTGAGTGATAAAACTTATATTCGATAAGTAGAAAATTCTTTGTAGTTTAGCTCAAGTGGTTGTTGGAATTACTTGAACTCAACCTTGGTTTCGATTTGGTGTTTCAGGCCTTTTTAAAACAGACTTTTATGGGGACTGTACCTCTGCTCCTATTTCAAATGCAACATAAATATCTTGACCATTATAAAAGCCACCAGACATGTACCTTGTACCTTTATGAAGACAAATGTATAAATAATATTTCACTTATTTAGTGGACCATTATGGCAGATATTTAAAAATCCAAAGAGGAATCTTTGAAAATATATAGGTAAATCATATATTTTTTTTAGACTACAAAAATAAAACCTACCAGGTTATACTATTTGTCCAAGGTACCTCAACTAGTTAGTGAGAAAATTAGGGTTAGGACCCAGGTAGTCCTGCTTCCAAACCAGTTTGCTATATTACAGAGCTATGCATTAAAGAAAATAAGTGGTAGAATAAGAGACACTAGTTTGATTGTGAGTCAATTTAGGTCCTCTGGCCATTTTCTCTGTTTATTTTATACTAATACGCCTCTGTCCCTTTCATGATCTCACTGAATTCTAAAATAACCCTATAAAGTAACAAATGTCAGTTATCATCATTCTCATGTTAAATAGCTGGTGAAATTGAGAAATAGCCAGGCGTGGTGGCGCATACCTCTAATCCCGGCACAGCACTTGGGAGGCTGAAGCAGAAGGACTGCTGTGAGTTCGAGGTCAGTCTAGGCTACATAATGAGTTCAAGGTTAGCCTGAACAACATAATGAGACCCTGTCCTAAAAAAAGGGGAAAAAAAAGGAAAGAAAAAAAGAAAAAAGAAATTGAGAAATAGCATTTAATTTATTTCTCCAAGACCACGAAATGAGTAGATGAGATAGTAGCCAGGCTTTCTAAATAGTATTTAACTTTTTTCTATTATTAGTCATATTAGGAGGAATATTAAAATGATCTATTGAATATCATCAACCAAAAAGAAATCCCAAAATAAAACAACTTTTGCATTACACACAAGTTGAAAGATGGAGACAAGTTGATGGGGATATAATGGTTGAAATAAATAGTAACGAGTGTTGCCATAGTAGCAAAACTGGGCGATTAGAGGCATTGATGCAAATTTCTTTTAACAAAAATAATCAAATTCTATGAAAGAAGATAATTTTGGGTCAGTCCTTATAATAGTTTCAGAACACCAACTGTATAAGTGCAAAGACAGTAATTTGAATTAACATCAGTTTCTGGGTGAAGATGCAGCAATTTTTGTGAACTGGAAAGAGAATTCAATCCAATGTTATGACATGGCTGCCAAAAAAGCTAATACATAGCCAGTGATAGAGGCTGTGCAGAATAAATTTCACTAGTTATACAAAAGTCAGAGCTCTATGTTCACATTTTTTGCCACCATTTAAAAATATGAAAAACTAAAATTCATATAGAAGAAGTTGATTGAGAAAGAAGTCTGGAAGCAATATCCTCAAAGAAACTTCTGCAGAACTAAGATTATTCATCTGAAAACAAGGAGAATAATAGGTCTTTAAATTTATTTATTCACTCAACAAAAACTTATTGAGTCCTTACTGTATGTTATGGTAGATAGCACTTTTTAAGTGTTCATAAAGATATTGACCAATGCCTGAGTGGATTGGAAGCCACGTAGAAAGTTTTAGGTGGAGGAAAACTACTTCTCACCCATTTTCAAGGCATCATTCTGGTGGTTATGTTGAGGGTAGACTGTGAGGGTAGAGCAATGATGGAATCATGGAGACAAACTGAAGAAAGTTATTGCAATAATTCAGTCAATAGCTGCTTAGACCAGACCAGGATAATGCTTAGACCAGGGTGACATCAGTGGAGGAAAAGAGAAATGTCTGGATTTTGGATATATTTTGTTTTGTTTTGTTTTGTTTTTGGGATATATTTTGAATTTGGGCTGTATTTCATATTGGTGAAAGGAGATCCGTGTAAAAAAAATAGATTAAACTTAATCTAAATCTCTGTGGGTCCAGAACACAGCACCAGGACCCACAGGTAGTATTGGGAGAGACAACAGGTATGGGAGGAGGGAATTTGCCACAGTTGGTAATCTTTCAATGGCAAAGAGAAGAGGAAAATTACCCTCCCGTGGGTGGGAGGCGGCCAGAACTGGGACATGGCACTCTCTCCAAGGTCCTAAGATCTTGACTCAGTGACCCAGAAGGAGAAAAGACTTATAATTCCCAGATATATAGAATTTCAAAAAGTTCATGAAATTAGCAGTATAATTTTTTTTTTTTTTTATGGTGCTGGGGACTGAACTCAGGGCCTCTTGCCTGCTAGGCAAACATTCTACCACTGAGCTAAATCCCCAACCCAGAATAATAAATTATAAATCAAAATTTCCATTATATTTGCTCTACAATACTGTAAAAACAATGGGTTTATAAAATAGAACAGGAAAACATAGACAAATTACGACCTACCTCTGTCTTGAGGAGTCATTTAGGATTATGACTTGCAAGTCATGTGCATGACCACCACCTCCTCCCCTCCCCACTCAGATTATACTCTTCTTTTTCATTTCACAATTATAAAGCAGAATAGAAGAAATAACAGGAAAATGGACAGCAAGGCTAAATATAGATAAATAGTTCTACCTCAAAATAGTCTGATTCAATAGTAATTAATTGAAATTATCTAGGACATACCTAACACCGTTTGGCAAAGAAGAATGGAAATGTGGACTGAAAGCAAGACTAACATAACAGCAAAGCAGAATTTAGGGTATTAAAAATAAGCCCACAAGGATGGGCTTATTTCTGATACACCATAAGTATTCTTAGAAATACTTTGGATTTATAATATATTCATGAGATATAATTCAATCACCAATTGTAGGGTAAGCCTCTTCATTGTCTTACACATTTTTATATAGTCAGAGTGTACTGTTTATGCAAGAGATATTTTATTAATTCTTCATTATACTTATTAGGTATTTTATACATGCCAGGCAATATGTCAGTGATATAATCCTAAACAAGACAAATATGTTCTTGTCCTCAAAAACTTTATAGGCTGGTTCAGTGATTCTCAAATGTTAATGTTCTTGAGAATAACCTGGAGAAGACTTTAAAATGCAGATGCTCAGCTCCTTCCATTCTTTCAGACCCTGAAGATATTCTGATTCAGTAGATGAAGAGTGAATCTCAGGAATCTTTCTCCATTCAAAGCAACTTCCCATTAAATTCTAATGAGGGTGGTCCATGGACCTCACTTTGAGAAGCCCTGGAATGTGATAAAAAGATTGTAATTTTCTATCAACCTTGCAGGACCAACAACTGGTAAGTAGTTATCCTTTGGTGATAAAGATTATTTTTAGTGAGAGGAAATCTTGGGCAAGTCTTAGAAGAGGATAACTACTAATTCCTAGGCTACATGTTTTCCAAATAGGCTGGTCTTATGGGGATTATTTATCTATCAGGAGTGTACTGAGCCACTGCCATTTAAAAGTCAAGAAATCTAGGGTCAGCTGGAAGTTCAGAAGACACATGCTATGGAGATTTCAGTGTATCGGGTTTGTGTAGTTTCTGAAGATTTTAGATGTGTAGAGCAAGTTGAAAATGGATTAAGACTGCAAGAGTGGCATAATCGAGAAATTGACTATAGGAGCTAGTCTACTTGAGAGAAATGGAGACTTAAAGAGAGGTTTGTACTATAATGTATTTTTTCCATTGGCACTAAGATGTAGAGAATGGAAAATAGTTCACTTCTCTGCTGCCAAGAAACATTGTCTTAAGAAGGTGCTAGGTTCTGACTAGTTTCTAAGGCATCTCTGCAAAGACCACTCTTTGAATGCATATGATTCTGCATCAGCTAGAATGAAATGATTCTGACCAGACTTGTTGGTTTTAAGTAGAACAAATAAAATTGTTCAACAAGAAAAAATTATTTGCCCTAATAGTAGAAAACGTGAGGCTTTAATGGTACTTTGCTATGAAAAGAAAACACTGTATCCCTTATGCAAAAGACATGTATCTTTCATTATTTATAATAAAAGTGTTGAACTTTCTTAGCTCAGTTATTCAATTCATACATAGTATTTTGAAAATAATTTTTTAATCTGTGTACCACCCCATATATTTCATATTACTGCTTCACGTGTACAGCTTTCTACTTCTTTGTAAGAACACCACCCACCCAAGTTTTAAAGGATTAACAAGCACCAGGTGGCAGATGGTCTATGCAGTGTGGTAAAGGCAACTTTGACCACACTGACATACATTGCTAATGTGGAGTTTAAGATAACAGAGTCTCATGGACCTATCTGTAGTGTAGAATTATGGCTTATGTCATATTTTACTTGCCAAATTTTTCTGAATTTGACTTTTTTGCTTATTTGCTGGGTTTGGGATTAACTAGCATTATTTTGCTACCTTTTATGTTGTATTTATAAAGAAAAAGTACTATCATACTACTTTGGATCGTTGTGCTGGTATACTATGGATTTAGCATCAATAAATATTTAACAAATAAAAAAAAGAGTGTACTGAGCCAATTAGTCACTTTGCAGGTACAGTCAGACTTACAAACGTTCAAGTTGCAAACTTTCACAGGTGTACTATATAACATTCACAGGTGTACTGTATAAGACTCACTTTGTCATACTATGAACAAATTCAGTGTAAGAATATTCTCCTGGAAATGAACTCACTCATAAGTCGGGGACTTACTGTAAACCTAACCTTACCTTATACCGTGATCTACCTATCCACTGTGTCCATAGAGATATATAGTTAATTAACCTGACTCTCTCTTTTCATTAGTTTATTTGATCAAGGGTGGATACCTAACCCAAAGCCAACCAGCCAGCAAATTTGTCTCTTTTAATAAAATTGCAGTTCCTTGATGGTAGTTTGGGCTAATGAGTCATGAACAGTTAATGTGAGATATGAAAGAAGAATCTAGAAAGAACAGAGAGCAGAACACATGTACAAAAAAACAGCAGTAAAGTCACAACAGAGACACAAATATGAAGAACATGTGACCCCCAAGAAATCAAAATAAGCACAGTTCCTAGCTTTCCATTTCCCACCACCATTTCCCTCAGTCCAGCTCTAAAACCTCTTCTTAGTGATTTGAGACTTCTTTGTGATTTTTCAATAAAATTCTCATTTTTTAAGTCAGCTAGAGTGAGTTCTGTCATTTATACCAATAAGTAGAAACTAGATCATTGAAGAAAATCATCCACTCACCTTTTTATATGTAGGACATGGGTAGAGAGTTGAGTTGCAAGCCAGTGCAATGGACTATTTGTATTAGTCAGGGTTCAATGCTGGAAAGAGAAACCATCTCAAATATTTTAAACAGAAGTATCTGCACTCTTTAAAACAAATTAGTCCTGCATGGTGGTGCATGCCTCTAATCTCAGCACTGTGGGAAGCTGAGGCTGGAAGATCATTTGTTAGAGTTCACCTTGGGCAACTTGACACCTTAGCAAAAAAATCTATCTCAAAATTAAAGTAAGTAAATAATAAAGGACTGGGATGTAGTTCATTGCAAAGGCCCTGGATTCAATCTCTAGCACTGCAAAACAACAACAATAGCCACGGGTAAAAATAAATTTAATTCGTATAATTACATCATTACAGAATGACTGGAAGGGCCAGAAGATTGGGTTATAAACTGAAATCCACAAATGATCCTTAGAACACCAAGGTTCTGACCTCTCAGAGAATTACATCCTCTGCCTTGATTAGAAAGGCAGGGAATCAAAAATCTGTCACTGGATCTGTGAAAGTGAAAGGTGAAACAAACAAACAAACAAAACATCTAGCTATAATCCAGAAGGCAAGAAGCTGCTGCTGCTATCCCACCTGCTTCTCTGTGGCCATGAAACTGGTGGACCCTGTAGAAACCCTACATCTCTAAAACTCTGTTGCCCTTCAGCAAACAACCAAGAGGAGCAGTAAGAGGATCTCTAGTTTAGCATCACCTTTCCAAGTGTATGTAGATGCAACTAAGTGGTATAATCCAATCGAACATAGAACCCTGATAGCAATGAAATCTTGGAAATGAGATAGTTTTCCGTCTACTTCAGTACTGAAAGTCACACTAGAAAAAAGTAAAAATTGATACCAAATGTCATATCTAACACATCATACTCACCATATACTAGAAATCCTATCCAGTATTTTCAAATAAGAAAAATAAACAGAAGACGTACTGATCAAAAAGGAAGAAATAGCATGATTTTGTACATGGCAAATCATCAAGAACCTAAAAAAAAAAAAAACCTATTGTAGGTATTAAGTAAATAGAGCAAGGGGCATTAACTGAGGAGAGAGCTGTCGGTTTGGGGGTGTAAAAATGCAGAAAATGCAGACCAATAACACCTTTAACTTGCAGAAGCAGAACCATATTCCACGTAAGCATCATCGACATCACCACCAGCAGCACCGGCAGCAGCCACCACCAACACCAACACCTGCACCACCAACACCTGCAAATGGACAGCAAGCCAGCGGCCAAAATGAAGATTTGACTATCAACCTGAATAAATTTGGGAAACCAGGAGAAAAGACATTTATCCAACATAGCCATCTCTTTGGGGGCAATCTTCCCCCTGACATCACTGAGGAGGAAATGAAACTATTTGAGAAATATGGGAAAGTAGGAGAAATTTTTCATTCATCGGGATATGGCTTTGGCTTTATCCGCTTGGAAACACGAACCCTTGCGGATATTGCCAAAGTGGAGCTGGATAATACGCCCCTCCATGGAAAACATCTGCGCGCGCGCTTTGCCCGCCATAGTGCGTCCCCTGCAGTCCAAAACTGTCCTTGGTTCGTGTCCAACGAACGGCTGGAAGAAGCCTTTTCTGTTTGGCCAGGTGCAGAGGGCTGTAGTCCTTGTGGATGATCGAGGAAGGCCCTCAGGAAAAGGCGTCGCTGAGTTCTCAGGGAAACCAGCTGCGCAGAAAACTCTGGAGAGGTGCAGTGAAGGGTCTTTCCTGCTAATCTCATTTCCTCAGCCTGTGACGGCAGAGTCCACGGACCAGCGAGGTGATGAGGAAGGACTTCCAGAGAAGCTGGTTATAAAGAACCAGCAATTTCACGAGGAGCAAGGGCAGCCACCTAGATCTGCACAGCCTTTGAAAATGAATGTGCTGGAAGCCCTCACGGAGAGGGAGAAACCACAGCAGGATCAAGTGGGAAGCAAGATTAAGGAAGCTCGTGAGGAGCTGGAGATGACGCTGGAGGCTGCTCACCACGAGCACCAGGTTGTGCTGATGAGGCAGGATTTGATGAGGCGCCAAGAGGAACTTCTATCCCTGCCACTGATAGTGTATGGAAGGCTTTGGTCCAATTACTTTATTATTCTAAATCCTAGTTTCCTCTGCAGCAAGGCTTTTCATAAGAATTAAACGAAATATTATGTATTAAATTTAACGCATTGTGTCTTACATGGTATATACCATCTAAATGATCGCTATTAATATAAGCCAAAGTGGCTGCCATATTCTTGGACTTTTGTAAGGTTTTCCTAGACTTTAGCCCAATTCTGCAAATTTTAAACATCCAAAGAGAGTAACAGATTTCAAACTGGAGCTGAGGTTTAGTTCTTAAAGCTATAATCATTTTATTTTTAAGCAAGAAATTGGATGTTATTAAAATTAAAAACTTCTACTCTTTGAAAATCACCTTCCATAAAACAAAAGGTTAACCACACAGACTGAGAAAAAATATTCATGATATGTATATATGACAAAGAACTGGTATTTTAGAAAGGCACAGTGGTGCATTCCCATAATCTCAGCTACTCAGGAAGCTGAGACAGGAGGACCACAAGTCTGAAGCCCATATGGGCTTCTTACAGTTCAGTAATAAGAAGGCAAACAACTCATTTAAAAAATGAGCAACAGGCCTGATGATACATGCCTGTAATCCCAGCATTTGGGAGGCTGAGGCAGGAGGATTCCCACAAGTTTGAGGTCAGCCTGGACTACAAGATAAATTTAAGGCCAGCCTGAACTACATAGTAAGATCTTGTCTCAAAAAACAAAACAATCAAACAAAAAGCCCCCCCCCACCAACGGGCCAAGCATGTGGACACTACTCATAAGGCAATACACAAATGGTCAATAATCATAGCTCTCATCATTAATAGTCATAAGAGTAATTCATATTAAAACACAATGAAATATTACTACATACCTACTAAAAGGGTTAAATTATTTTAGAAGTCACCATGCCAAGTGTTAGCAAGCATATGGAACAGTCAGTATTTTCATACGTTGCTGATGGGAATGTAAAATGGTACACTCACTTGGGATATCATTTTGGAAGTTTCTTATAAAGTTGAATACACAATTACCATGTAACTCAGCAATTCTGCTCTTGAGTATTTATCTAAGAGAAATGAAGACATATATCCACATGAACACATAACTGAACGTAAGCAGCAGTTTTCTTCATGATAGGTAAAAACTAGACTGGGCAAAAACGTTGCCAAGCTCTGAAGTATTTTTTAAGTTAAAGAAACTGGACACAAAGAAGTATACATTATAGAATTATGTGGAATTCTTAAACATGAAAAATTAATCCATAGGTACAGAAAGAATTACGTTTGCCTTTGGTGAGAGTAGAGAGGGAGGGAGGGACAGCAAGGAGTCATGTTTTGGGGTAATGAAAATTTTGTCGTGATTGGGGTAATGATTACATGGAGTACACATGAATTTTTGTCAGAATTCACTTAATAGCACATTCAATGAGTATATCTCATTATATGTAACTTATATCCTAATGAAGTTGATTTAACCAAAAAACCACCAAACTCTCCAGTATATATGCTTCCGATTATGAAACTAGTTCAATTTATACACCATCCCGGGAGCATGTAACCAAATCATTTTTTTCTACATTGATGACAACCTTGGAGAAGATCAAACCTTGAAATTGTTTTCTCATCTGCTATGTAAAAGACGTACCTACTGGCATTGCCCAAATATTAGTGAGTACTAACTTCCAGATGGATAAACAAAGGAGAAGAAACTGATACATAAAACTGAGAAAGAAGCCAGCCGTGGTAGTGCACGCCTGTAAGCCCAGCACTTAGGAGGCCGAGATGGGAGGATCGCCACAGGTTCAAGGCCAGCATAGGATACATAGTGCGTTCAAGGCCAGTCTGAACTGCACTGAGACCCTGTCTCAAAAAACCAAATCCAAAAACAAAGACTGAGAAGGAGAAATGAGAGGAGTAAGAAGAAAACCTGTTTACACACGAATAAGGAGAATAACCTTTTTAGTGACTCCTCCCCATAATAGTTCTGTCTCCTTGCTCTGCGTCCAAACTTTGGCAGCTATTTCTGGTCTCCTTCACCCAATTGTCATGTCGTCATAATTATTTACAGGTCAATTGCCAAGTCCTTCGTATTAGTTCTTGCTTCAGCATCATTTCTCTTTCCCCATTACTTCTGCCACTCCAGCTCTTTTGGCCTTTTCTTGCCCTGTTATAGGTAGACCAAGTGGGTCCCCACCTCTGTGCTCTCTTTCCAAGCCATCTTACTCCCTGCTGTTTGTTTAAGTTTCCTGAAGCATATTATTTCTATGTTGGTTATTTCTAGGAACAAAAACAAAGAACAAATAACAGTAACAAAATTTTTTTCAATAGACCATTTACTAAATAAAATTCCAAAACTGGGCATGATGGTGCATGCCTATAACCCCAGCACCCAGGATGCTGAGGCAGGAGGATTGCTGAGAGTTCAAGGCCAGCCTAGGTGACATAGTGAGTTTAAAACCAGCCCGAACTACATAGTGAGATCTTATCTAAAAAAAATCAAAATAAATAAATAAGATTCTGACACCAATAGTCAAGGTACTCCAAGATTGGAATGCGATTTGCATTTCTGGACTTCTAGTCCATTATTTTCTTATTTCTACTCACACTATGCAGTACAGTGCTTGAAAGCTATTATTATCTCTGCATCAGCAAAGGCAACATAGAGAGTCAAGTATTTCTAAATAACTCTAGGCAATGGGCAACCTCTGGCACTTCACCAAATGCTCAGAAAGACTTGTATTCATATGCCACAGCTGTTCCTGTGGTCTGTTTTCCTTCAAAGTACATTTTTCCCTCAGGTCTACCACTATTAAAATGGTCTATGCCTTCTCTTGTGTTATTCAGATGCATTTTTAACTAGTACATACTCCAAGCAAAAGTTCATATATAGAAAATAGCATTTTTATACTTAAGCCTTTATATTATACAGTCTGTTTCAGATATCATTGACAAGTAAAAATTAGATGTTTTTAAAATGTGCAATTTGATGTTTTGACATATATGTGTTGTGAAACGATCACTGCAATCAAGCAATTTGCCACGTCCATCACCTCACATAGTTATCTTTGTTCTTTTCTCCTTTCTTTCCCCTCCCTCTCTCCCTCCCTTCCTTCCTTCCTTCATTTTCTTTTTGTGCTGAGAACATTTCAAGCCTACCACCTTAGCAAATCTCAATATAATACTGTTCACTATAGTTATATTGCTGTGCATTAGATCTCCAGAGTTTGCTCATCTTGTGCAATTGAAACTCTGAGCCTTTTCACCAACAACTCCCCATTTCCCCTACTTGCATCGTTGATAATCATCACTGAACTCATTGCTTCTATGAGTTTGACTTTTTAGATCCCACGTATGCGTGAGATCATGCACTATTTATATTTCTGTGTCTGACTTATTCTGCTTAGCACATTGTCCTCCAATTTAAAATGGCAGAATTGCTGCTTTCTAAGGTTGAGTAATATCCCATTAAATGTATACACATTTTCTTTATCCCTTGATCCATCAATAGAACTTTAGGTTATTTTCATACTTTGGCTGTTGTGAATGATGCAGTAATGAATACAGGAGTGGATGTCCCTCTTTGAGTTATTAACTTCATTTCCTTTGGATATACATCAAGAAGAATCTGGTAGAATTGCTGGATCACATGATAGTTCTATTTTTAATGTTTTGAGGAACTTCTATACTGTTTTCCGTAGCAGTTACATCATTTGATGTCCCCACCAACAGTATACAAGTGTTCCCTGTTTTCACTGTATCATCCTTAACACTTACTATCTTTGGGTTTTTTTTATAATCGTCATTCTAGCAGGTATAAAGTGATATCTCACTGTGGTTTTGATTTGATTTCCCTAATGATTAGTAACTTTAAGAAATTTTTCATATAGTTGGCAGCCATTTCTATGTTTTCTTTTGAGAAATACCCATATATGTCTTTTGCCTATTTTTAAATTGAGTTATTTGGATTTAGGTATTGAGTTGTTTGAGTTCCTTATGTATTTTGGATATTAGCCCCTTATCAAATGGATGGTAATAAAATATTTTCACCTATCGCGTAGTTTACTTTTCACTCTTGATTATTTCCTTTGCTGTACGAAAACTTTTTAGTTTGATACAATTCTATGTGTCTACTTTTGTTTTTGCTGCCTGTGATTTTGATGTCATATTCCAAAAAATAACTGCCCACACCAATGTCCAGAAACTTTTCCTCTATGTTTTCTTTCAGTAGTTGTATGCTTTCATTTCTTATGTTTAAATTTTAATCCATTTCAGTAGATTTTTTTGTGGAGAGTGCAAGATGTAATTTCATTCTTATGTACAAAGATATCAATTTCTCCAACACGATTTGTTCAAGAGTCATTTTCCTCTGTCTTAAATTATAGTATTTGTTATATTCTACAAACATATGTTGAGTGCCAACTTTGTGAAATAGGAATAAAGCTGACAAATTAAATGACGAGTGGGTCAAAGCCATTCAAATATTTTACAGTCTGGTAAAAGAGCAAGATAATAAATCCTGATAATCTGAAATTCAAAGCAAATATATTTCATCACCACAGGAGACATACAAGATGTTATAGTGACTTAAAGAAGGGACAAGTCATATGTGGTTTGCAAATCAAGGCTGTATGACTTGATTACAAGTAGATCCAGAATTATAGGTAGTATTTTGGTAGGCAGAGTGGTTCAAGAAACCTTTCTGCCCAGAATTATGAAAGATGAAACTGAAGTTCAGAAAGTATTTTGGTTTTTAGGAAGGAATTAGTGTGTCAATTTGACTGATGCATGACATCCATAAAGGGAATAGCCAGCGGTGTGGGTTATGTCTGTTTTAGTATAAAGTCTGTAGTGGTGGGCTAAGGAGGCCAAACTGATGCTTCCGAGATAGCATGTAACAAGCGAATGACAGGCACTGTTTTGAGGAAAATTAAACTGCCAGGATACTAGAAGAAAGGAGCCAAAAAGTAAAGAGAAAAACCAGGATTCTAATTCAACACTAAGTAAAAAATAACACAATGGAAGGAGGCAGTACTAAAGACAAAGGAGGTGAATAGAGATGGCATTTTTTTTGGTTTTCACAGGGATTAGCAATGCCTTTCAGTGAGGAGTGAGTAGACAGCAAATATTAACTGAGCACCTACATAATACAAGTACTGGTCTCAACTATCACACTGAGGGATGCAGGCAAGGTAAGAGAAGAAATCAAGACATCTCCAAGATTCCCAGACCAGGTATTCCTTATTCTGTTAAGAGAGATTGGAAAGTTAGGTGATAGTTTCATTTGGGTATGTTGAGCTTGATGTTTTGGTGGAACATTTGGAGGAACATATAGAGATCTATAATGGAAATCGAGGACAGAACAAGGGAGCCCAGACTCTCCTGGCTTTCCTCACGATGGCCCACCCTGTTTCTCCAGGCTGTTCTTTATCTTGCTTTTCCTCTTTTACTCGGCCCAAGCTTGCCGTGCAGAGGCAGTTTCTCCCTCACTCTTCACTTCTACTTTTTCAAATAAACTTTGCCAAACAAAACTACACAAGGGAGTCCAGAAGCTGTCTGGAAATCATCTAGGAAATAGGAATAGCGAAAGTTGACGCTAGATCTCCAAAGGCAAGCTTGTGGAGAGACAGAGGCTCTGTGGGGAATGCTGAGAACCCTGCCAGCCCTCAGCATCCTCACTGCAGACACTGTTCAGTGGTCAGTATGTGCCGGGCACTATTCCAAACACTCTTCATGCATTAATTATCACAATGAAGGAATATAGGAAAGCTATAGTTAAGACTAATTAGTTATTAATACACATGCGAAAATTAATTTTCCAGAAATAAAATCTCAGATGATTTCAAGGTGGAAAATGATGAAGAGGGGTCATAGAAAGGACATAGAAAGAAGACGGAATTTTAATGTCTTCTTTGGAGAACAATGAGTCACTTCAACTGTTAATCATTAAAATACAAATTCAATATGTATTGAAAAGCTTTGAAGAGATACAGTGATCTTTGATCACTGAAAGGAAATAATGGAATAAAAAACAAGTAACTGAATATATAACAGTTATAAATCTTTAAAATCTAAAAACGTGGCTCTAAAATAGACATTTAAAAACCATTAACAATACAGGATATTTGCAAATCTGTAATCAAAGTGAAAACTATAAGCAAACTCATATAAATTTATTCATCAAATATACAAAATGTATAAAAATTTAAATGACACAGTTTAAAAGTGTGACCATATATTTACATAGACACATAAGTGATTTTAAATGAGTATTGTTTTCAAAGGTCTATGGAATGTTATTAAATTAATTGATTTTGGATCAAAGAAGAATGACTTCAACAAAATTCAAACAACAGAATTCACAATGTCTTATTTTCAAGTCATATAGCAATAAAAAAAAGCAGCAAGAAGACAAGCAAAATTTAATAACTCAATTAAAGAGGAAATTTAAACTGAAATTATAGTGAATACACTTCAAATTGGTCTACAGGCTCAGTGAAATTCTTATCAATGTATCAGTAGCTCTTTTTTTTTTTTTTGCAAAAAATTTCAAGTTGATCCTAACGTTCATATGGAAATGTAAGTAAGCTAGACTAGGCAAAATAATATTTAAAAAGCAGACTCAGGTGGAGGATTCGCACTTCCCAGTTTCAAAACTAACTGTTAAAACTTACATGGTATGGGCATTAGGCATAAACATGCAAACCAATGGAATAAATCCAAACATCTGTGGTCAACTGGTTCTCATCAGGGTGCCAAAAAAATTTTATGACAAAAGAAGAATCTCTTCGCTAAGTGGAGTGGGGACAAGCGGATATCTATACACGAGAGAATGAAGATAGACCCTTATCGCACAAAATACACAAAAAATCAACTCAAAATGAATCCCAGACCGAAGGGTAAGAGCTAAGACAAAAGGACTCTTACAGAAAAGCCAAAGGGGTAAATCATCATGACCTCAGATAAAGCAATGGATTCTTGAATATGACAGCAAAAGTACAAACACAAGAAAAAAAATAGATTCAAATTAAAAGCTGTGTGCTTCAAGGGATATTATAAAAAAGAGAAAATACAACCCACAGAATGGGAGAAAATTTGTAAATTATATATCTGATAAAGATATATATGTGCATACACACGTACACACACACACACACAAACCCCTATGCTAGTGGGAATGTAAAATCATAGCCATTTTAGAAAACCATTTGGCAGTTCTCGAAAAAGTTAAACATAGGATTCTGGTATGGCCAATCAAAATTCTATTATTTCTTCACAGAATTTGATAAGCTGATTCTAAATATACTTACATTTCTTGAAAAAGGCTAGGTCGGATGAAGTATCTTATGTGAGTGGCAGCCTAAAACCCAGAATTAGGTTTACTCACCTATCACAGGTACATCTGGATAACAAAGGTGTCCTCACAGTGGACCTGATACTGTAAAATGCTGATGGCATATTGGAGCTGAACAAAATGTGTGTTTCACAAAAAGAGAAAATAAAGAAATGACTGAACTGTATAAACTCGTAGCTTATGCTAAACTCACTAAACCAGGATGTCCTTCCACAGGAAGCTTTGAGGGCAGGAGTTGAGCAAAAAGCTTGAAGGGTGTTTAGGAAAAATCTTTCTTATGAAAACTAAAGGAGCAGGGAAGATGCATTCGCCCACTGACACCTGGATGGAAAGATGTAACGATTCAGTAGGATCCAGATATATACTGCCAAATTACTTATTGCTTTAAAAAATATTTTACTAAATACTTCGTAATTCATCCAAAGAGTCGTGAAAAAGGCAAATGTACATAAACTTTGACATATGCACAAGCCACTGCAAGTTGCTGTACAATTTCCATTCTTCTCTTTTTCATAATAGAACTCTGATTTTATGGCCAGACTGCCTAGCTTATAAACTCTCAGCCTCCTTGCAACTATATATGAGCATGTGGAGCACTTTTTAATCAAGGAGACAAAACAGCAGTTGCCAGCGTTTCCTAAAAGAATTGCTTGAAGGTTCCTTGAAGATATTTTTGAGAGCTCCATCAGCCCTGCTGTGTCTTCTACAGATCATGCAACTTATCCACACAGAGGGACAGTACTTCTTCTATTTAAAGTTTTGAATTATATTGTCTTATATATTTGTGTGGTTTGTATTTGAAAATTATTTTGTCTTTACCTTTTTTAGATAGTTTATTTATCCTTTATTTTAGATACCTTTCTTTTAAATAACTGGATTTTATTTTCCATGTGAATCTAAGTCTTTGAGTTTCTAGTAAGAGAATTAAGCTCATTGACCGTACACTTACAATTACACTTCTTGCGCTTTTGTATTTGGTTGCAAGATCCAAACATTTATCATGAACTACTTTAGGCAAAATAGAAATATATGGGCTGTCACAGGAGCATAGCAGGAGACCCACTGAGTCAGAGACTTAACCCCACCAGAATTCTTTTGTTCTGCCTTTTTTTCGCTCTTCTCTGATTTTCTCCACCTCCACACACTCCACATATATCCCAGCTCTATCTCCAAAGATAGAGCTTTTGTTAGTATGGGCTAATAGTTTGCTCTTTTTTTCACTGTACTAATTGAGAAGGGACGCATCCTGTTTCAATTAAACATTCTAGACCTTTCCCATCTAATTATTAAAATCACAAGTAATGGAAGAACTTCAGTCTGCTCTATGAAGGATGGAGGGCCCAGGGCTTTGGCTTCTTTTGGAAAATTTCTCCCTTCTCTCTTAAGTTTTGTTTCTTTTTCTTTTAGATTATAGTCATAAACTCCATCATTGTCTTTGTTTTAAATAATATAAACTATTTTAAGTAACTTTATTTCAAATTTATAGACCACTCATATAAATTCAACTTACTTATATATTTAAATTTTTTTTATCACTTCAATCTCCTTTTAGCCACCACTTTCTTTTCTTGACTCTAAAGGTTTTTTTTGCGGGGGGGGGGATAGCGTCTCACTTTGTAATACAAGCTGGCCTTAAACTCACTATGTAGCTCAGGCTGGTCTCAAACTCACAGTGATCCTCCTGCCTCAGCCTCCCAAATTCTGGGATTACAGGTGTGTGCCACCACTTCCAGTTTTAAATTTTAAATCTAATTGATACTTTAGATTTTTGAAACAAGACTTCAGGTCATTTATTTGGGAAGATAATAAGTTTCTGAGTCCTTGAGTATCTGAAACTATTCTTTCTTTTTATTCCCTACCTGATAATAAATGACCAAGGTATAACTAAGAATGGACATCATTGACGTTAGTTACTGGTCAATAAATATAATGATCAAGTAACAAAGTCCTTACAGAAAGGTAAGAACTATTGTTTCTTTAAAGAATCTGATTGTATCTTTTATTTTACCATATATTTACAGAAGATTTTCCTTATTCCTGGTTAATTTGTAGGGAATTTGGGAGAGAATTTTCACTACATGTTATGTCATCATTTTAGGTAAAAATTGAGATTAGTTCTGTAATTCTGTAGCCAAGTATGGCAACTTTAGAACATGAGTGAAAAAACAGACCTGTGCTTGAAGTCCAGCAAACAGGCTACAATAGCAGGTTACATTCTGAGGGGACAGTCTAAGCTACAACTGCAGTGACCACACAGCTGGCCACACAGGATTCTGCATAGGAAGGTAAATGAGGGTGCAACAAATAGATATCCTGAGAGAACAAGAAAAAATAAATAATTGAAAGTTATTATTTGCACAAAGAGTTAGTGGACATGGAAGAATGTATAATTAGAAAATCCGACATTCAGATTTTATTGAAATTCTTTAGTCTCTTTCTATTGTATAATTGTATAATATTTGTATTGTATGTTTCTTTATCGTTTTATCTCTGGCTCAAACCCGTGTTATTGCACTTTCCATTAACTAGACTCCTAAGCAATCTTTCCAGCTTTCTGCATAGAAACTCACCCTAATTAAGAGTCAGATATAGATACTCATTTTCCCCTCTAAGAATAATGCTACCTCTGTTTTAACTGTCGGCTCTGGTTTTTCTGTATTTATTCTCCATGTAACCAATATGATGGAAGTCTTGTAATTATGCAGAGACAGTGAGAACCATGTACAAGTCTTTCCTGAATCAGAGAACCGAAAGGTTAGACTAATGTTAACACTGACTTGGTAAACACATAGTGACTGTTGTGCATGCCACAGAGTATTTAGCCTCTGATGAAAAAGCTTTTCATGATTCCCAGATTACTTAATTGTGCTTTATAATTTATATCCTACTATGTCCCCTGCGAAAGGTTTCATGGTCTGCTTAATTGCAGTTATGACATAGCCCAGACTCAAGTTCTGGTGTTGTAACTCCAACTTGTGTTCTTTCTACTAGTCTGCATTGCATCTTAAGTGCCCTGCTAGACTGTAAATTCCTTGAGGGAGGATTGTAAATATTTGTGGAGTTCACATATTTAAAGAAGTTGTATAAAAAGGGGTGAGACATGAATTATTAATTCCATGATTAGAATATAATTCTGATTTTTCTGTATTTAAGCATATTTATATTTACTATTAAGTGCTAGTACTAACACCGAAATGAACAGGCATCTCAGTCTTCTTTTAATTTGCATTGCTTCCTTTAAAACAAGGTATTTTTTTTTCCAGTACTGGGGACTAAACTCAGGAAAGGTGATCACATTTCCAGTCATTTTTTTAAAAACTCAAAACTGTATTGTCAACTATGACAACTGACATTACATCTAAAACATAAGAAATAATTTTTAATTTGACCCGGCTATTCCTCTGCTTGGTATCTTCCCAGAAGAATTGAAAACATAATACCACAGCAATATATGCACAACTATGTTCATAGCAACACAATTTGTAATAACTAAGTCTTGGAAACAACCCAAATGCCCAACAACTAAGGAATGGCTGAAGAGGATGTGGTTTTTCTACACAATGGAGTACTACTCTGCCATAAAAAAGTATAAACTAGAGACATTTGTAGGTAAATGGATGCACCTTGAGAACATACTCTTAAGTGAGATAAATCAGACACTCATGAGTACACATTGAATTGTTTCTGATATGAGAAACCATAAGAGTAAATAAGGACAAAGAGGCATAATAAATATTAGATAAAAGAAAGATAATATTCAAAAGAGAGGAGAACTAGAAAGGGAGAAGGGGGAAAAGAAGGAAGGGAAAAAGGAAAGAAAGGAGAAAAATAGAAAAATGTAAATAAACCCGCTATAAATAGGGAAGGGGGAGCGGAAGAGAGGGATGGGGAAGGAGGAGGAAACCTAGATACATCATGTACAGATACAAAATAACCATGATGAATGTGATCATTATGTATACAATGTACCAATACATGTTCTTGGTAAAAAATTTTAAAAAAAATCATTTTTAGTGGAGGCCATCATAGTCTAAAATTCATGATTTAAGAAGTAAATCCTCCTTCATGGGAATGAATAGTTGCTCTTTCACTCACTAACACAGTGCTTAATGTTGGGAATATAAAGAAAAATAGGATATCGTTTTGCTCTCTAAGTCAAGAATAAACACAGTTCCAATCATTTTGTCATGTTTTAAAATAAAAATAATACTAGAAGTTCACATGCTTTTCCTCTTTCTTGTATATAAACTTACTGAGAATTTGAATTCTGTGTGTTGTGTATGTAGTTGTATGTATATGTTTGTTTATGTACTATATACTCTGAAAAGAGAATATTGTCTGATAAACAAAATTTAGGTTCAACTGCATAGCGAGATCCTGTCTCAAGAAAAATTCTTCAGGCTCTCTCTCTTGATTATGTTTGAGTTGTTATGTGCCATATTCGCTTTGAAATCTTTGGTTATTGGAACTTGTACTAAAATTTTTGTGACATAATCCACATTCATCTGCTTTCTAGATTTTATAAATCCCAGGCCTAAGACAAAGTTTCTTGATAACATCATTTTTTAAAACGATGCTTCTGTGCAGTCATTTCCACGACAGAGAATTTTGGGTGAGGGGTTTTCTTCTGTGTCAAGATAGTTTGTTTCTGTAGGAACTTCATGTTAGATGAAACTGATGCATGAGCATCATAACTCAAGTATGTAGCTCTTCTTTCTATCGAGTATTCATTGTCAAGCAGTCGTAAAGTCTTTACAGGTGCACCAAGCTTATAAGTTATTGTTCTCAAAAGAAATAGGAGGCATTTTCATCTTTATTACTGTACTTGGGGTTATGTAGACTGTTTGACAATATAAACATTTACGTCCTCTGTAAATCTGGCCAGAAATCACTTTTGGTTTTCTTGGGTAAATTAAGTAGTCTACAGTAGGTAGAGTACTGGGTGCAAGTGGTCCAAAGTGAGATAAAAACCAAAATAAAATGCCAAATCTTTTGAAAAGCTGGTTTATGCCCTAAACGTTTGTGCCTTGGTCTAATATTAACATGATATCTGTGTAAAATGGTAAAGAGAACGAGTGTTGAATCATGTTACATTGTCCATCGTTCTGCATTCTACCAGACGATAAGTATGCTCCTTCCAGGAAGTTTGAATTGCTCCACACATTTACCGTTTTGCTGACATGCATGACAGTCAGGTCATTGTCAGAGATTTCAGTAATGAAATGAGAAACAGATGTTTAAGTTATTTTCCTATCAAACTGTGTTCCTCGGAACTACATTGTTGTGATGCCTTTGCGCGCTTGTACTTGGATGTCTTCAGTGGAGTATGGTTTCGGGGATCCCTTCCGAGTGCAGGAAGGTACTGCTGTCCTCAACACTGTGGTCTGACCTGTGACATCTGTACTATACACTCTGTAAATGGCTAACAAGCCAGCTGCAAACTGAATGTACAATCTTAGTGCTGGTGCTGAAACCTCTTCAGAATAGTCATCATGATTTAAAAGTTTGTTTAAAAATTTGCAAGCATCAAATGTCAATCAAAACTGAAGATGAAACACTAATGAAGGTTAACTTCTCATGCTTTAGGTGTACTCTCCTTTGTAGATTTTTCAGTTCTCTGCTATTTTTATCCTGTTTCATTTAAATTTCTACACACTAATTTCATTTGTGCGATTGAAATAAAATTGCAGTAAATAATATATATATATATGTTCAAATCTTGGCTCTGTCTTTCTTTGTTCCATGACTTTGCACAGAAAATTTAACAACTATGAGCCTTAGTTTCCATATTTGTAAAATATGGGTGATAATGCCCACTTTACCAGGATATTTTCGGATTAAATGAAACAACATATGGGCTAGAGTCTGAATGTTTCCCAAAGTTAATGTATTGAAACTTAATTACCAATGTGATAGCTTTAAAAGAGGATAAGGGCTTTTGAGGGTAACAAAGACATGAGGGATCTTCCCCCATGAAAGGGTTAATGCCATTATTACAGGATTTAAAGGAAGTAGCTAGCACCCTTTTGCCCTTTTTACCTTCCGCCAAACAATAATACAGCATTCAAGGTGGCATCTTAAAAAAGAAAGCAGAGCTCACTAGACACCAAATCTGCTTGTACTTTAACTTGGACTTCCCAGCCTCCAGAACCATAAGAAATAAAGTTCTGTTCTTTATAAATTACCCAGTTTCACTTTGTTACAGTAGCAGGATCAAACTAATACAATATATCAAGCAGTTAGAACAGTCCAGGATATAGTAAATCCTCAAATGTGTGGTCAGAATTTAAAACAGAGATGGCTCCTTTATATAGAGAGAGGTTAAAAGCACACACTCTAGGGCTGCAGATGTAGCTCAGTGGCAGAGCACTTGTCTAGCATGTATGAGGCCCTGGTTTCACTCCTCAGTACAACAACAGAAAACAACAACAAAGCACACACTCTGTAGCTAGCCTACTTAGTCTAAAGTTCTAGCTCTGCCATTTACTAGCTGTTGGACCTTTGTTGTAAAATGGGGATAATAATAATTCCAATTCATAAGGTTGTCACAAATATTATATGAATTATATACTGTAACGCAGCTAGAAATTAAATCCCTGGCACACCCCCAACTTGCTGTACCCAACCCTGATGTAACAGGGCTGGAATAGGACTGTAGCATGGGTAGGTTTCAAAAGAGCCCCAGGTGACTGTAATATGCAGCAAGGACTGAGAATCACTAATGTAAGCAATGAAAGCAACTAGAAAGCTTTTTCCAGAGAGGGAAAGAGCTCTAGAGGGTTTTGAGCAAAGGAATGAATATTACCTTCCAATTTAGACTCTAAGACACAGGGATCCAATTTTTTGGCTGGCTGGGCTGCATTGAGTGAAGAGGAATTGTCTTGGGCCATATAAGAAATATGTAACACAGTTAATGTATGTAAGTACTAAAACTTCCTTTTAATGTTTTTAAAATTATAACATTAGAAAAAAGAGAGTAACCTCTATAAAACTAGAGGGATATTTGACCTTGTTTTTGTGAAACTAATGCATCAGTGTCTGGTCCAGTGGAAGTGGCTGCAGTTCTTAATGAGCGCTCAAGGTGCTCTTCAGAAAATTTTTCAGCTATATTTACTCCTTGTGTGCTTCATCCTTGAAAATAGTTGTTCACAATGTACATACCACAAAAGGCGGTGATATGCTTAAGGTGGTTGTGCAATAAGGAATATTTTTTCCCTGGAAAGATACATCTTATAAAAATCTAGTAAAGAGACAGGATCAAATTTTTCTTTAATTTGAATATCTACTTACAACTCTATACATTCCAAAAATTGATTAAAAGCACCAATTTATTTTTTTTAGTATTAATGATGTTCTATGTGTAATTATAACAACACCATAAGCGAAAAAACCTATTTGATACATTTTTGTACTTACTAAACCAAAGCTGCTAAAATAATATTTTAACTTAAGTTATTTCACGAACTAACTTAAGTCCAAGTGTAATAATTAAATAAGAAAACTTACATGTCTGCTTAAAAAACAAACACTTGTCTTCACAGACACACAAACACACACACACACACACACACACACACAGAGGTTGAACTACTACTCAGGATGAAAACCATCTGATATATGGGCTTCTGTTTGACTGACTGTGTGAACGACTGTACTTCTGACTGCATGGTGCCCTCCCCGACAGTGTTCCCTTATTGCGTACATGGTCAGTACTCAAGCATCGCAGTTCTAAGTCGTGAAAAGTATTGTTAAAAACAAATAATGTTAAAAGTTTCCAATCTTGTGGGCTGCAGTATGGACTGTCCAGGACTGCACACAGCCCATGGGCACTGGTTGGACACAGCTGTTCTAAGAGGACCTCTGGCCTGAAATTATATGCAAACAAGCAGGGTGCACACCTGTAACCCTACCACTTGGGACATTGAGGCAGGAGGATCAGAAGTTCGAGTCCAGCCTAGACTGCATATCAAGATCATGATTTTTTAAAAAAAGAAAGAAAAGAAAGGAAAAGAATACACATAGACAAATTCTGTTTCTCACTTCCGAATAGGAGGATAATAGCTTAGTGCTAATCTACAAGACCTTGTCTGAGATTGGAAATAATATCTAACTATGATAATCTCTGTGAAATCTTTGCAGATTTCAAAGATGATAAATAACAATGGGGAGGAAGTTTAATAATGAAAATCATTTTTATACTGGGCTAAGTGCCATTTACAGCAATTCCTGTGTAGATTGTTTTATTGTGTAATTTATAAGCCCTTTTTCAAACTGCTGCTGCGTTGTTGCAAAAAGAAAAGAAAGAAAAGAAAAACATTCTGTTAATAATGGGAAACATAGGTTTCTGTTCTGGTGTATTTGAAAAAAATTTGTAAAATATGAGTTGCAAAAAGTGCTTCAATATGTAGTCACTCTGGGAACTCTATAAAACTGAAATCCTCGGCCGCTTTCCAGAACTCAGTGTCCATATTCACCAGGAGAATTATAAACCTCACCTAATTCCCCTAAGGATTATCAGTTCAAAAATATGTGTATTATGATCATTAGGAGAAATTAAAATAGGAAAGGAAGGAGAGAGTAAAGTTCTCTATAATTTGAGTCTGTTAATGAAAAAGAGCAAAAGTTATTTTTTTGTTTCAAAATGAGTAACTGAAATAAGTGATGGCTATATTCCATCTACCCACACACCGCACACACAAATTTTGTTTGAACACATATTTCTCTCCTCTCAATTTTTAAGGTTTTTTAAAGAAAAATATCAAGCATATACAAAGGGAGAGAGAATAGTATAACAAACTGCCACACACTCACACTCACCACAGTATTCATTAGACTATCTGCCAATTGTTGTAGTTCTGAGGTTGATTTTGTCTGATATCTATAATTTCACTCCAGCTTTTTAATGAATACTGTAGTGCTTACTTGGTATGTATTTTTCCATCCTTTTGACTTTAACCTACATGAGTCTTATTCAAAATATATCTTCCTTTTTTGTAGACTACTTCATTGAATCTTCTTTTTTAAAATTTCAATCTGTCATCCTTTGTTTTTTAAATGGAACGTGCAGATATTTATAGTTCCTATAATTAACAATATGATTCCTTTTAAGGCTATCATTTTGCTACTTGTTTTCTATTTGTCATATCCATTCTGTTTTTTTTCCTCTTTTAGATTAAGTGAATGTTTTAAAATATTTCATTTGATTCGCTTGTTCTATTTTTTGTATTTTCCCCCTAGGATTTGCAATATTAATTTTCAACCTAACACATTCTACACCCTTAAATAATATTGTATTATTTCACATATAATAAAGAACCTTATAAACCCAGCGTGGTGGTGCATACCCATAATCCCAGTCAGCACTGACAGGCTGAGGCAGGAGGAACCCAAGTTTGAGCCCAGCCTGAGGAACTTAGACACTTAGGGAGACCTTGTCTCAGAATAAAAAATGAAAAAAGTACAGTACTGGGAGTGTGGCTCGGTGTAAAGGCCCTGGATTGATCCCCAGTATCAAAAGAAAGCAAGACACAACAAAACAAAACCTTATAAAACTATACTTCTATTACCTACCTCCCTCTTACTCTTTATGCTATCGTTGCCCTGCCTTTTACTTCTTATAAATGTCAAATGTATTGTTATTTATCTTTGCTTTACGGAGTCAGTTATTTTCGAAGGAAATTTTAAAACGAGAAGAGATTATTTCACATTTATCCACATACTTAGCATTTCTGATTTTCATCTGCTATTATTTTCAGTTGTTCAGTCTGAACAACTTCCTTTCATAATTTTTGTAATGAAGTTCTTCTGGTAACAAATTTTTTTCAACTGTTGTTGGGAAAAGTTTCAATTCTGAGTTAATTTGTTGAGGGTATTTTCACTGAACGCAGAATTCTAGGTGGACTTTTATGTCTTTTGACACTGTAAAATCCATTCTAGCAGATGTTCTTCAGATTTGTTCCCTGTAAGGAATTTTTCTCTTTCTTTTATCTCTGCCTGCTTTTAAGATTTTTTTCTTAATTATTTGTTTCCAGCGATTTGATTAAATATGTTTGGTATAGCTTTCTTTGTGTTTATCTTGCTTGGGGTTTCTGGAGCTCCTTGGATCTATGAGTTTATAAATTTCATTTAATTTGGAAAAACAGTGTTTCAGCCATTCTTTTTTCAAATAACAATTTCTGCTTTCTTGCCACCCTTTTTGTGCAATTCCAATTATGTATATAAAGTCTGCTTAGTTACTGTCTCACAGAGGCTCTGTTTTTATTCAGGTCTTTATTTCCTCTCTCTGCTTCAGCTTGGATAATTTCTCAAACTGTGTCTGCAAGTGTATCGATCTCCTTCTAGTTAATCTATTCGAGCCCATTCAATGAATCTTTTATTTCAGATATCATATTTTTCAGTTTAAAAATTCGAATTATATCCTTTTTGTATCTGCCATCTCTCCATTATATTTATGTTTTTTTTTAAGTCCTAGAGTATATTGAAAACAAGTGTTTGGAAGTCCCTGTGAATTCCATCATTGCTTGGTCTATTGATTCATTTATCCTTTATGTATGTACTATGTATATGTATATTTATATTAGTATTAATTTTTATGTATTAGTTTTTTCTATTTCTTCACATGCCTAATAATTTCTTATTATATGCTGAATTTCAGACAGACCCTAATGTCTGGATTTTAAATTTTTTCTTTTAAGTGTTTAATCTTGGTTTGAAACAAGTTAACCTACTTGCAGAATAGCTTGATCTTTTTGGCTCTTGTTAAGCCTTCTTAAAATGGATCTAGGGTAGCTTTTACTTTAAAGCTGGATTAACTTTACTATTAAAAGATTAGTCTTGAGCCAAGGAGGATTAGTCTGTTTGGGGGGAACAATTGAAATATTTTATGTGCGTATATAAATCTGCCAAAATGAAATCCATTAATCTGTATAATAAATATGTACCAATAAAAAAAGTAGGAAAATATTATTCTCCTGAAGCCTCTGAAAAATGTCTCTAGTGTTTAACCAGGTCTCTTTACCTTGTTTAAAATTCAAATGTCTCCTATCTCTGAAAGAAATCTGGGAACTTTTCATCTTATATCTTCTTAGAAGTTTTTAAACCAGCCTTGTAATGTTTTCCTCTATGAATTCTTAACTTCATATTCATAAAGAAAACAAGGGAACTTTTATACCAACTTTTTGAGCTTATCTATCTCTTCTTTCCCTTCTTTCTTCCTTCCTTCCTTCCCTTTTTCTCTCCTCCCTCCCTCCTCGCTCTCTCTCTTCTTTCTTTCTCTCTTCCTTCCTTGCTTCGTTCCTTCCTTCCCTTCCCTTCCTTTTCCTTTATTTCTTTCTCTTTCTCTCCCTTACTTCTCTCCCCCTGCCTGTTTTTTTACATAGCTCTAAGTTTTTGGCTCCATAAATTCCAACTACCTCAGTCTCCCCAGTCTCATTCTCCTCAGAGACCACCTTGCTCTTCTTGGATTCCGCCTCTCAACCAAGATCGTCATTGGACTTAAATAATTTATCCCATTTTCTTTGAGGGTCAACAATCCTACATTGTGTATTGTTTAATATTTTAAAACAAATGTTTCTTATATTTAGCCAGTTTTCTAGGTGTTTGCAAGAGGGAAGAAAAGTCCAGTACCAGTTCCACCCACAGATAGCAGAGGATGGTTTAGCTTCAATAATTAATAACTATTCATACTCAGTCTTACTTCATCTATGCCTCACCCCTACTCCCATCACTTCTAGATATAGCATAGAAATACCCATTTTAAATTAGTGCTGGACAGGATGATTACAAACTCGATTATGAGTGGATGAAACAGGAACACACTTAAACTTGATCGTGTGCCACGGATGCTAGAATGTGCAATGTATGCATGAGCAAATTTATCCTGACTTGAAATTCATAGTTCAGTTTACAATTAATAAAGGCAATTTCTTAAACTACTAAGAATTGCGTATGAAACAAGCATTCTATTACTGAATCATATCCCGAGTCTTTTTAATTTTTTAGTTTGAGACAAAGTTTCACTAAATTGCCCGGGCTGGCCTGGAATTTATGGCCCTCCTGCCTCACCCACCTAAGTAGGTGGGATTACAGGTGTAGGACATTGTGTCAGGTTTTGTTTTCTGTTTTTAAATTACTTTAATTCACACCCAATTCCAATGTCAATTACTGTAAGCAAATCTAGTAAACCAACATTTATTTGAATCTTTTTTTAGAAAGCCACACATACTAGATTTAAATAACAGGTTTCTAATGTAGATATCAATTAATGATTATTTAAATGTTAGATTACTCCTATTTATTCATACCATTGAATTAATTGAATAGCTGTTTGGCAAGAAAATTTAAAGAGCTATTAATTCACTATTTTGACACCTATTATTTGGATATTATCCAAATTAAGGCATTTTATTAGTTAACGCTCCCCCTTAACGGTTTTAATTGCCTTCATTAAGTGAACTAAACATTTCTACATCTTAAGCATTCCCAAAGCACTTTCAGAAGCCTACAGAATATACTGTAAATGGCACAAAACCTTCAACCCCCTAGCCAAAACACTGGCTTGTTGTAAACACCTTATTAAAACACAAGAGGCTTATATTCTCTGTTAATAAAAGTGACATTACAGAATGCTTTTCTTCTAGGAATGTGAGTAGTGATGTTATTAAGAAAACCAGTTTTTTTCTTTTGCTTTCTCAGTAAACTCAGGTGGTACTATAATACGAGTACTGGCATTTTATTTTATTTTACTTCAGCGGTCTCATGCCAGCAATGAACAAAAAAATTTAAGAACTCACAGTATTCTTCCACTTCAGCACAACACTTGTGAGGCAGTATAGTATACTCAAAAGATCACTGGAATCAAGCAATCCAGGTTTTAACCCCAGCTGCCAATGACTTGCTGGCTTTGGTGGAAATGTAGTTCATCAGTTTTCATGAACTGAAGATAGAGATTTCTTCTCCACACGTCTGACATTATTCATGGGAAAGTGCAACTGTACCTGGTGTGAGTGAATAGTCAAGTCACTAGAGATACGAATTGTATTCTAGGGGCGGGAATGTCATCAGGGCTACTACCTCCTTCACTGGTTCTCAACATGGAGACCCAATGTCACCATTTTAATTGTTTTATTTTCTGAGTTTTATTTCTGTGTGTGCTCCAGTTTTTAAAAATTATTTAACTATTTTTAAATTTACATGCAGTGAAATTCACTTTTTTATTTATTTTTATTTTTTTTTATTTTTTTATTTTTGGCAAATGTGTACCGTCACATAATCATCAACACAATTAAGATTCAGAATGTTAACATTTCTCCTCTTTCATTCCCTCATACTGCACCTTTGTTACAATCCCTCCCTGTTTTAGTTACTTTTCTCTCGTTGTTGGGACAGAATACTCAACACCCAAAGTTAGGGGAAGAAAGGTCTATTAGCTCACAGTCTGCAGAGGTTTCAGTCTATAGTCCGCTGGGTCCCAGGCAGGGTGGCATGGCAGAGGCAGGGCTGGGCGGCATGGCAGACCCGCAGCCGACCAGCAGCAAAGTAAGGTCAGGAAATGCAAGAAATGTATGCAAATAAGCAAGGCAAACAAGCAGCTAATTAGCCTCTTCTTGTATCTTTTATCTAGGCTACCTGTCTCCAGGGTGGCCCGCACTCCCACCCCCAATCTCAGTCTCACATCCTTGATCCCAGCAGAACAATGCCAAACCGATCAATGGATCAATTTAGTAATCACACACTCTAGATCCAGCTATCTCTTACCACATGAGGCTTTGGGGGGACGTCTAGACACAAACCATAACACTCCCCCAGCCCCTTGGTCCCTGGTAGCCATTAATGTGTTCTCTGTTCATTTACGTAACTTTCCAGAGTGGCACATAAATGAACTCATAGAGTATGTAGCCTTTTCAGACAGACCCAAAGCTACCTTTTTATAACAGATAGTCTGATGATTCCTCTTTACAATCTTGAAATAAAATCCATAAGAAATATGCTGTGTTCTGACACATATAATTTCAAAATAGCTAATATATGTAAGAAAAGTCAAAAATCAATTTATAAGAAAATAATATGTATTTAAAATGAAAATGGTTGAGCACACTGTTCTGGACCCAATGAAATAATCAGATGCTTGCATTTACATTAATGAAAAAGTTTAGTTTTAAGGTAAAAATATCAGATACCATTTCATATAAAAAGTACAGATATATGGACAAAAGGGTGTAGGTGGGATGATTTGATTTTACTAACATATAAGCAATTCTTGATAAAGGCTGTACAAAACAAAGTATGATTTTGTTTTCTGACATTTCGCAGAATTTTACTATTCACAGTAGTATTTCTGGAAAATTCAGCATGTATTAAAAACTGTGGGGTTTTTTTCAGGTTTTCCATCTAATGGATCCTCAGTGGGGTAATGAAAAGATGTGTAGACTTAGCCAGAGGTATGCTGGCCCACACCTGTAATCTCAGCAGTCTAGGATGCTGAGGCAGGAGGATCACACATTTGAGCCCAATTTGGACAACTTAGTGATTTAGTAAGACCCTGTCTCAAAGTTAAAAAAAAAAATGTTTTTAAAAGACAAGGATGTAGTTTAGTGTGAAGGCCCTTTATGCAATTCCCAATACCACTTCTCAAATGTGTAGAGCTAAGGGGCTCAGATTGTAGCTCAGTGGTAGAAAGCTTATCTAGGTCATACAGGCCCAGGATTTGATCCCCAGCAAAAGAAAAATAAGTATAGACTTGGGTTGTGTAGATCTGGGACAGTGTTGGTACTGTCTTGTGCATGGCAAGATAGCTACATCCTTGGTTTGTACCATATAGGAACCCAGTGCAACCTTCAGACACTGTAAAAACAAAATATTCTCAGGAATTTCTATCATGCCTCAGAGTAGACTACAGTGGAGAATCACTGACCAAGACAACAAGTCTCTTCGTGCCAGTCAGTAATCTCATCCTGGATCAGTGCTCACTCATCTTCTGATTACTGATTGAATTTCACAGAAAATTTCACATTAGGAAAAGATTGTCTTGAAATGCTACTTTTGTGTCCAAGTCTCCAGAAATATATTATTTTCCACACGGGAGATTGTACTATTTATATTTTTATTTTCTGTAAATTATGATGTTTTGATATTTTAAAAACATTTCTGGCTACAAAGAGACTCTTCTGAAACCATACTTGGAAATAGCAAGAGTCTCTGATATGCAAACTAACCAGTCCCGAGCTGTACCTCCCATCAGTGGCCTGTATACCAAGAAGTATTATTCCTTGGCAGTGATCCTCTAACGCCAAATATTAGGCAACAAGGGACTACCCCTAACTTTACAGCCCACTGAAATTACCCAGTCCAGTCAGTCCTAATCCGCCATGGCCTAGCCTCTCCTTCACTCCTGCCTGCTTGGGCTCCTGATTAATTGTTGGCACAAGCGACCTTGTATGGCCCGCTGTGCCTCTTGCTTCTAGGACTCTGAATATAATAATAATGCACAGGTTTTCCTGCACCTTTTCTTGTCTCATCAGCTGCACCTGATTGACCATCACATGTAAGACACAGAATTAATAAACTATTACTTTTGTTTATCCTAGTTCTTTCTTGAGTTTGTGCAGTTTGAAACAGTCTCTAAGATCCAGACCAAGTTAGAAGTGATAACTTGGATTTTGATCTGCACAAGAACAACAGTCGTACTTCACAATTAGCTGATCTCCTCAACATTTTAAAGATGTTCTTTAAAAATTTATGATTGCGCATTTTTTAGAGTATGTTTACTACTAGTGCAAATGATCCTCTGTATTGTTGAAGCCAATAAAATAAAATAGGATTGTTTGATTTCCGTTATTCCCACGAGTGGAAACAAAATGTATCATGTTCTCAGGTAAGAAGCCTCAAGAAACTTGAGCAATCTCAAGAATGAATGCAAGGTACAAGAATTTACATCTGACAAAAAATAAAGTTACAGGCCAAGAGCCTTAAAGAATTTAAATGAAAAAAACCTCAACGAAGTACTAGCAACCTGGCGTTGACAGCATATTAGAAAGATGACATATCATGATCAAGTGGGATTAGCAGCAATTGATAAGACAGCTTTCAAAATATGTCATCTTTGGTGACTTTTTTAAGTTATAAAGCTCTTTTTTTAGTATATACAAAATTGACTATTGCTTTCTTTGAGATCTTCGTTTGTGCTGCAAGGGTCACACAGCTGATGAAACGAGACTGTGCTCCCCTTGCTCATTAATGAACTCTCCACTGCAGTGTCCAAAAGGTGAGCAACAATCTTTCGGGAGTAAGTTGTGCGGTTCCATATAATTTAATGATAAATATCCATGGCATTCATAACGACCTCAGCTGAGGTTAAATTTTTATAGACTGTCTGTAGAATTTTGGAAGAAACTAGTAACTTATGGGAAGGAACCAACTATAATCATTTGGATCCAAATATTACAATAAATCTTTAAATATTTAACAGACACTCTGGAAGTACCTATTATAGTAAGAGCACTTTGAAAGTGAAATTCATTCCTTAAGCTAAATCTGAGCTAAAGTAGCTGATCAAACAGAGTTCTCAAATTTAAAAACATCATGCTATGAAAGTATCTTAATTTTTTTTTCCATTCTTCTAGCATTGGTCAATGAAATTCCTTTCCTTTTTTTCTACCTGTCATATAAAGTACTTTTGTTAAATGTCATAGGGACTAAATAGCAGGGATGAACAGAAAATAACAGATGTGATTTGCAGAAGACAAAATATGCGAGGTTGCTTGGCAATGCCATCGTGTGAGGAGAGGAGAGGCCGAGCATTTCACGGGATGAGGACGCCGAAGCTGCGCTGTGCTGCAGTAATGAGCTGTCAGGCGCTGTGACGTGCACTTTTTAAGTGATGAAGTATGTAAGCTGCATAGCAAGAGATACTGGCTTGGGGAGGTGACAGCTGCGTACTTCGGGAGAAACTGACTGGAGCACAAAAGAAATAACCTTTTTCTAGTCTTAAAAATTTTTTTTTAATGATAAAGCATGTCTTCTCCTTTTATGAAAGTCAAATCATTTTATTAAAATTGAATCAGGAAATATTTGTGCATAGAGTGATAATCATTCCCTACTCCTGTTCTCACTCTCCATAGATGATCACTGGAAATATCGTGGTATATCATCTTTCAGACATTATATAGAAATGGATATTATATGGGTAATTATGGTCTATGCATCATTATGTACATATAGTTATTATGTATTATTTCTTAAGACTGCATTAAGCATCACGCTTGGCATATTGCTCTTTTCATGAACTATCCAGCGGCTCCCTTTCCATAGTAGTGTGCTATGGAGAGTGTCTACTTCTTTCTTTCTCCAAACGCAGCTCGGTGTATAACTGACACACAGGGTCCAATACCTATCGTCAGCAAGGTAGTTCTGGCAGAAACTGCAAGGCAGAGTGACAAGCAGGAGGACAGCACACCTGGGTGAGTGGCTGGCTAAGCACTGACTAGACCCTCCTATATACTATGACCCTTGTTCCTGTTCCCCTACAACACCACCTCAGAACGACAGCTTCAGCCCCTCAGACACCTTCCCCCTCCCTGTCCCTCTGCCTCCCCTCCATGCCTGGGCCCGCAAGCTCAGGAACCTACAGAGACCTAGCAGGTCAACGCACAAGTGAAGCTGGGCTGAAGAGCTGTGTGACTCTAAGAACTGCACGGCGCTAGCTTTGCTTGAAATGCAGCTATTGTTCACAACATCTGATTGTCCCTTTGTAAGGAGGAAAGAAGCCCAATCTCCCAATTTTTAAGACAAGTCAGAAATCTAACTTTTTTATGAGAAATTTTCTGGTTTCCAAATGTTTCCAGCTAGTTTTAATGTAGCCTGGTACTGTATTTCTCCTTTATTTTATTTTTAAAATAAACATATTTTAGAATAGTTTTTAGGTTTATTACAAAAATGGCAAAGATAGTACAGAGTTCCCATACACTCCCACACTTAATCTTCCCTGTTATTGCCATCTGTATTAGGGCTCTCCAGAGGAAAAGAATCAATTTTATTTATCGATTGATTCTTTTAATCATGCAAGGGGATTTATTGGCTGTGTGTGTGCTAGAGAGCTAGAACATCTAGTAGCTGCTCAGTCCAAGAAGATGGAATCCACAGAATGAAGGCATCAGAGACGCAGCACTAGTCCAAGGTCCAAGGCCCGGAAGCTTCCTGCAGAGTCACCGGCGCAAGTCTGTACTGAAAGGCTAAAGAAACTGGAGACCAGTGTTCAAAGGCAAAGGTAAAGACTGGAGATCTTCCGAAATGGGCATGCTTTCTTTTTCTTTCCTGTTTTTATTCCACGCAAGCTAAAAACCTATTGGTCGGGACCACCATATCTGCCATGAGTCTTCCTCCCTCAGTTTATTGACCTACATGTCAGTCACCCACAGAATCACCCTGGACTGCACTTTACCAATGTGTTTCCTAATCCATTCAAACTGCCGTATCATGATTAACAGTCATAATAGAATATACTTATATTACGCTAATATATTAGTATAGTATAGTTGTTATGACTAATTTTTTATTTTTCAATTTTTATTAGTATGTATTTGCAGCCCATAACGGTCACATTCATTGTGGGAAATTTGTACATGTTCATAACACATCTCAATTAGTTGTCACAATACATGAACACAATGGGTACATTATTATTAATAATAATAATTAACTTAATTACTGAAAATTATTTAGATTTGCTTAGTTTTTACCTAATGTCCATTTTCTTTTCCTAGATCCTACCCAGGATATAATTATAGTTTTCAAATCTATTTTTTCTTAGTATTTGTTTGCAGTACATAATGACATTCCCCATGGGGAGTTGGTACACATTCATAACACATTTTAATTCTTAAAACATCCCCTTCCCCTCTCCCCCACTTCCAGCCCTTGGTCCCTTTTCCTTCTGCAAAGGTTCGTTATATTTAGAGATTATATCCCCTTAGGTTTCTCTTGGTTGCAACAATTTCTCAAACTTTGTTTTTGATGATCTTGACCATTTTCTTTTCTTTTGTAGACATACTTATTTTTATTCCAAGGGGTATGCGATTGATTCCCTGTCAATCAACTCTATTTCCAAAATTTTGTGGAATGTCCCTCAGTTAGATTTTTCTAATATTTTTCTCATGATTAGGCTGTGGCTATGGGTTTTCAGGAGGAAAAACACAGAGGCAAAGTGCCATTCTTATTATATCATGTGAAGAGTAAATACTACTAACACGATGTTGACCTCCATCACGAACTCCCGGCATGGCGCTTGCTAGGCAAGCACTCTACCCCTAAGCTAAATCTCCAACCCCCAAGGGACCTGCATTATAAAGCTACGTCTACCATTTTTCCCCAGACTATTTTCTATGAAAGGAAGTTAGTATCCACAACTTGCATTCAAGGAATGGGGAGTTATGCTAGGACAATGTCTCTACACAAATTCCAGTAGCCTCTCCCCTCTTCTCTGCAGCTTTGCTTTCTGTAGTTCCAGTTACCCATAGTTTGGTCAAAAAATACTGAATGAAAATTTCTAGAAACAAATAATCCACAAAGTCCTGAGTTGCATGCCATTCTGAGTAATGTGGTGACATCTTATGTCATTCCACTTCACCCAGCTCAGGACTTAGTTCAGCATGTTCACACTGTATAATGCGCCACCTATTCATTAGTTACTTAGTAGTCCTTTCAGCTATAGGTTGGTTATTATGGTATCACAGTGCTTGAGTTCAAGTAACCCTTAGGAAGCAGCCTAATACCATGTATAGGGTCTACATCATTCACCTCATTTCATCTCATCCTGTAGGCTTTGTATTAGGTCTCATCATCACAAAAAAGAAGGGTGAATAAAGTACAGTAAGGTATTTCGAGAGAGTCTAGTCACATAACTTTTATTACAGGGTATTAATATATGGTGTAATTTTTATTCCATTATACTATTATTATTAATTTCTTACCAGGCCCAATTTATAAATTAAATTTTATTATAGGTATGTGGATAATATAGGAAAAAACATAGAATATATAGGATTTGGTACTACCTGCAGTTTTGGGCACCTGCTAGGAGTCTTGGGATGCATCTCTGGGCTAGTTAATCTTGTCAACTTGACTGGATCAAGAGGTTCCTGGAGAGGTAACTGGATTATGCAGGCACTAACATCATCAATAGGTTAAGTTCATCAATGGGTCAACCTGCTGATGAGTTCATAGCTGAAGGTATGAGTCACAGTGCTTGCCTTTGGGGGTCTACATCTAGTACCTAGCCCCTTTCTCTCTGGCTCTTTCTGACCCACTCTGCCTAAGGCCACCAGGAAGTGAACAGCTTTCCTCTGCCAGGAGCCTCCTCCATGATGTTTCTGTCTTGGAGCTAGATGACCGTGGGCTGAAATCTTTGAAACTGTGAACCAAAGTAAGTCACTACTTTTAAAGTTGTGTGTGCCAGGTATTTGGTCCTAACAAAGTGAAAGCTGACTGATGGACTAGGAAAAGGGGATGCATTGGGGATTCTCAGCACAATCATCCATCACCAGCCCTAACTTCCCTTTGAGGCTTCATCTTCACCTTCCTCCCTCTCCCTCTTTAATGAGTATAAAGGCTCATTATACTACAGATTAGCCCCTGAAGATCTTGCAGAGTGCTATTCTTCATCTTCTCTGCTCCTACTACTACTGCTTTCTATGCATACATGACCCTTATCTCTTTCCCTTGCATGTTTAATTCCCCTTTGACCTGCAGGACTGTGCAAGTATCCAATTTTTTAGGAGTTCTTCCTATTTTACTGGACTTTCCCATGGGTCCCCATATAAATGGTTCATTCCCCACCATGACATTCATGTTCTGCTTTTCCTGTAGGTTCTAGATCACTGTCCTGCATATAATAGGTATTTAATAAATCTTTGTGGAATGAGTAAAGGAGTCAATGAACAAATAATTGAAGTTGCAAATATAATTGATGACAGTGAATCACACAAGGAGAGGAAGCATAATGGCCTGGAAAATAAATGGGAGAATTTTTAAAGTAGAAGCTCTTTGTAATACCTCCTAGTAAGTACATGATGTCCAAAATTCTGTCATGTGCAAAGGACCATTGCCACATTTTTATTTGCGTAGAGAAATTTAAAAACATAACTCTTTCCTAAATGAAAAAACTACTTTGATGTCTCCTTAACAACGCAAAGGAGAAATGAGCCTGATTCAGCTCTTAGATGGATGTTTCCACAAAAACATACACCCTATTACTCTCAAAAATAGCTGACTGTTGTATAACACAAAGCATGTTCCTTCCTTCTTTTTAAAAACCAAAAGATCTGAAGTCCTAGATTTTTAAAATAGCATCTTTCTCTACCTAATAAAACAAAATGTTTTTAAGTGTCCTCTGCTGGGGAGAAGTGAACAGAGAATATTCTGAAAGCGAACAGAGAATATTCTGAAAAAAATCCTTATAGCAAGATAAACTGCCATTGTGATCAACACCAAATTCAACTGCTACTGAAGAGCTTCACTCAGGGAAAGTTGAGTTAGGAGGGAATTTAGTTTTTCTATTTTCTTTTTCCCTCAACAAAAATTAAATCCTATGGATAGTTCTCAATTAGTACTGTACAGTACTGTATTTGATTAGAAAGGCCTGTAGAGGGCGCCCTTGCATCAAGAGCCGCGGAGGCTTGAGCAATGCTGAGGAAAATCTTCAATTAAAACCATACACTCCAAGTCAAAGAAAGTGTGTCCTGAAATTATTATCTTTAACTGAGTGATGCTGGCATTACAACGCCTTTTAAAGGTAATGCATTAATACATTAAATAGACGACTATTCACTGAAACTAAATAACATGTTGGAAAAGAGGTAAATATTTTAAAGGAAGAATGGCCGTGACGTTTTGGATACAAACAGTTATGATGTACATATCAGAATGAGGTAGGGGATAGGAGAACGGGTTTCAAACCAGAATGCCAACAGGTATGGCAGTCCACACCTATAATCCCAGAACTGTAGGAGGCTGTGGCAGGAGAATTGCAAATCTGAGCCCAGCTTCGGAAATTTAGTTACTTAGTGAGACCCTGTCTCAAAATAAGCAAAAGGGGTTGGAAAAGTATCTCACTGTGAAACCCTGGGTTCAATCCCCAGTACTGGGGCGGGGACACAGCAGGACGCCTGGGATTTGAACGACTCTGTCGCTTACCAATTGGCTATGTGCAGTCCATTTACCAGACTTTTTGAGCCTTGTTCTTCCAGCAGTAAAACTGGAAAAATAATAGTATCTACTTCAAAGAGTTGTGAGGATTAAATAAGCACTAAAAAGTACTTTATATATGAAGACACGGCAAGTTCAAACGCCCTAATTAGAGTTCTTTTAAAGTAACTTCTCAGGATTTAACGTTTATTTAACTTAACGTACACGTCCAGCTTCTCCTCGGTGGTTTGTTTGCTTTTCCCTTTTGGAGCGTCCATTGCTCTACAAAGGACTGAGGGAAGCACCACGCCCAGTCTCAGACACTTAATGTTTGAGGCATTTGTTGCAGCAGCATCTGGGTGCTAAAGAACAAAGAGAAGTAAACAAAGTTTTTCTGAGTCTGAAAACAGAATTTCTAAATTTTGGGAAAGCCTTTTGCTTCCATTGTCTTTGCACATCCAAGCAATCAGGCAAGAGTTCTAAATCCTTCGCCCTGGTGTTCGGGTGGATATGGGGGGGTAGACGCCCCACTGCCTGCCAAGCACACTTCTTCCCACAGGCCAGGCCAGAGGCCTTAATCTTGCTCTCAAGCGCCCGTCATTTCAGCAATTGTGCCCACGACTCAAATTTTTTATAAACGACCATCAAATCTGAAGATACGCACGACTTTAGGGGAGCTCTGCCTTCAGAGGGTCAGGCACAACTACCTACAGGTACCGCCAAGACCCGGGGAACTCCTCTAGGCGTCGCTGGGTTCCCAGAGACCTCGGCCACCTGTTTTCTGGATATTCCGCAAGTGCAGAATGAACGCGCTGCGCCAAACGGAGCGCCTGCAGCTGGCCGCCCGGACAGTCGAGTCTCGGGTACTAACTGGACGAGAGTTGGGGATCGGGACGGGAGCCTGCAACTGTCAGCGCGGCGCGGAACAGAGAAGGCGGGGGAGCGGGGGACAGAGCGAGCGAACGAGCGAGAGAACTAGCGGAAAAGGTGGAATAGGCGCCTCGCTGAGCTCCGGCTAAAAGAGCGTCGTCGTCGCTCTCTCGGCGCCCGACCAACAGCAGCCACCCACCCCGGCCGAGGAGGCCAGCGCCGTCCTCGCGGCCCTTGGCGTGCGCGTCGCGGGCGGCCGTGGCGCAGGTGCCGGGACGCGCCGCACCTGGCTGCCCGCGCCGAGGGCCTCGGGCTCCTGCGTGGCCCCGCCCCCGGGCCCCACAGCGCCCCCCACCGGCGGCCTGGCGCGCCCGGCTCCTGGCTCGCACCTCGCTTGCGCCAGCCCTTCCGGCTCTTCCTCTCCCGCCGTATTTGACCCCCTGACGGTCGGCGCGGCCGGGCGTGCTGGCAGCTCCAGCTCGCTCAGCTCGCGTCTCTGCCCTCCTCTCCTGGGCCCGCGCGTCGCCCCGTCTCCTCGCTCCTCTCCGGCCTTCCGAGGCGCACCGCTCCAGCGCCAGGAGGTTGCGCGCCCCGCCGTCGAAGTGGAAGCGGCTCCGGCTGCCGAGAATTTAAGGGCTGCAGGTTGGCGAGGCGCGCGGGAGCGGCTGCGCCAGCGCCAGCGGCATGGCCGGGGGAAGCTGCGTCCCGTCCGCCGCGCTTCGGCTCCTCGGCGTCCTCCCGTGCCTGCTGGCGCTGCGGGCGGAGGCCGGGCAGCCGCCCGAGGAGAGCCTGTACCTGTGGATCGATGCGCACCAGGCCAGGGTGCTCATAGGTAAGGCTCGGCGTCCACGCCTTCCCTGCCTGCTCGTCGCTCTCTGTTCAATTAGGGATAGACGCGTTCCGTATCGTGTGCAACTTCACTGCCGAAGGCCATTGCTCCCCACTTTGAATTGAGTATTTTCCATCTGAAAGCTTATAAACTTCTCCCGAGAAACCAAACCCCATCACACTTGCTGGTTGTTACCGCCCTACATCTTTGGGTGCGTCCCGCATTTCTTCGCATCCGTTAATCCATGCCCGTTCTTTTCCCTCAAAGTACGTGCCTCCTAGCATCCTTCTTACTACATCCGAAGGAAAAGTAATCTCAGGAGCCTTGTTGATACCAAAGACAGGTGCTTTGTGGAAAGAAGTGACCCTTACTGATTCTTGGGTTTTCTCTTTGCATGATACTTCTGATTTGGATGCTTTCCAGGCCACCTTGTTTGATAGTTCTGTTTATTATTTTGAAAAACAGGATTTGAAGAAGATATCCTGATTGTTTCGGAGGGGAAAATGGCCCCTTTTACGCACGATTTCAGAAAAGCACAGCAGAGAATGCCAGCTATTCCTGTCAATATCCATTCCATGAATTTTACCTGGCAAGCTGCAGGGCAGGTAAGTTCTGATAACCAGAAAGGGTGGAGAAAACTGTCCTCTGATATTTGTACTGACAGGTGGGAAATAGAAATAAATAGTAGTGTGTAGTATACACACTGCTTTTTACAGTTTTAAAGAATAATTTTTCATAGGGTCACCAAAGCAAATGAAAGCTGAATTCTTATTTATTTAGAGTTTCACATAAATTAAAGATTTTCAAAAGAAAAGGTAAGTAATGTGCCTAAATTCACTTTTAAAAAATAAGACTAGGTGTCTTGAGGCTGCTGGAAATATAAGACCTAAAATGCCAACATTACCATGTTTCTGTGATCGTTGACACATTAAAATGAAACAGAATATTTAAAAGAATATTTTCCATAGTATTTGCTAATCACTTGTGACATCGTTTCCAACAAAATTTTATGTCTATTTAAGTAACCTGACGTCATACATTTTAAAAAGCTCTGATATGAGAAACCATAAGTGTAAATAAGGACAAAGTGGTAGAATAGTTATTGTATTTAAAAA
>PVJO010004910.1:57479-104111 GCA_004026905.1 Hystrix cristata
AAAATGGTAAAGTGTAGTTACACTTATTGCAAATAGGGAGGGGTGGGTGAATGGAAGGGAGGGGAGGGGAAGGGGGGAAGAGGGGGGAAAACCAAGATGTATCATGTACAGGTACAAAATAACCATGTTGATTATGATCATTATGTATGCAATGTACCAATACATGTTCTTGGTAAAAAATAATAAAAAAATTTAAAAAGCTGATACAGTGAATGTAATATGAATGCTATATATTTCTGGTAGAAGTTCATAGACTCAAAAGGTGTTGTGTAAGAACCTTATAAAATATTGCAGCCTATTGATTTTTAAAGTTAACATTTAAAATACTTTACTGCAGAAAAAGAAAATCACAACCTATTTTTATGAAGCATTCCTCTTATTCCTTAGCAATGAGCATCTTTGTACTTTACTTTTGTATGTTACATTGTCAGTATAATATAAATGGAAAGAGAGAATAAAATTGTATGTGCATTTGATTTCTGTGGGACAGTTGGAGAGTATACTCCAGAGGATAAATGGTAAGTAATACATTCTTTTGCTCATTAGTTGGTAAAATGAGTCTACTATGAGAATCATCATAATTATAATTAAAAATCACATTCTCAGGTCTTTTTGTTCTCAAATTACCTAAATGGCTATTTTTAAGAAGAATGTGATTGAGAAAACACTTTATGAAAGTATTTTAAATTGAGAAGCCACTTCAGTTCCCTCTAATTGCCAGTTATAGTATGGGCCTAATATTTCAGCTCTTTTCTACCCTCAATTTTGTTCTTTCTTTTTTAAAAAAAAATTCTACTTCTAAAACAGATCAAGTCCAGATCCCTCAACACTTCCATTGCTATGTGTTTTTTTTTTTTTAAATGACATTTTGGATCCACTAAAGCTCCTGACAGGAAGATCGTGTGTTCTAATACCCCATTTTGCAAATAAATCCACTGAGGCTTCTGTTCTACAGGGAGATTCATGTTGTTTCTTTCTCCTTGCAGTTCCCTCTTCGTAGATACGTTATGAACAATTAAGTTTAGAGTGCTGTGAAATCAGTCATAAGTCAATGAATGGCCTTTCATTATTATTTCCTTTTGTTTTAACTCAAATTTGTTCATTTGTGGTTGACCACTTGTCAGATAGGCTCAGTATTAATTCCATATTTTTAAAAAGGAATTTTGACTCCTGCTTTTATAGACTCATCCAAACTGCTAGAGGGTAGCTTGAGCTACACCCTGCTAACTGAAAGCCTTTGGGAACTATAAGAGGGGCAGAAAATGCCAATAGCTCGTTTCTTTTTTCTACATAGGAGTTTGTATTCTGAAGAATGAACTTTGAAAAAAAGGCTTCAGTTCAATCCCTTATTGCTTTGTAGCAGTACATGTTTGCAAATATTGTAAATACACGTGTTGAGTACAAAATGGATTGGCATATCATGCAGTCTCAGGAAAGGTCTTGTAGAAGTTAGGGAACTTAGTAGAACTGGCATAAAGATTAAGCCTCTAGCATTTGTTTTCCCTCATGCTCAATCTTTTCTGGATACTTTACCCCAGGTAACTAAAGGAAATCTAATGTCTTTTTCTTAAGGGAAAGGCTGGCAAGGGGGGAGAATCTACACAGTGCCACACAGCAACAGATTTTAAAATATTATTTAAATATGATTAATTTTACTCACTAAAGTTATATGGATTTCTGTGCCATAAATTTGAAATACAAGGAAATTTTGAAGATGGGAAAAATGACTTCAATACTAATTAAGTATTTTGAAACACATCTGTGGCTAAAGCCAAACCACATCAAAACATTTATGTGGAAAATGAAAAACTCATTTCATTACCCAGATATTTCGTCTAAACTGTTTCATACACGTAGGTGTTTCTATAATACATAAATAAGACACATACTTCATAAATGAAATGTTAAATTTGATACTTAAGTGTTTTACCAATATGTAGATAGTTAAATTAATTTTAGGATTGAGTACTAGTAGAGGCAATAATGTGTTATCTACTTCCAATAAATTATTAGTCCAGTAACCAAAGTATTCATTTCATATTCTACCTCAGGGAAATGCAAATAAAATTTACAGGGAGGTTTATTTCTCCACAATGAGTTGGTCAAATCTTTAAATGTGCTTTAGTATGTGGGACACTGTACATAACCATGTGTTGCTGATGTTTGTATTAGCCATTTTGCAGGGCAATTTGACCTGGATGGCAAAAGGCTTGATAGAAATTCTTTGAATGGAAATTTTACTTTGACACCCTCATCCTCAGGAAATAACCATAAATGTGAATAAAAATTAGATCCAAGAATGTTCTGCATCATGCTATTTATACACGTGAAAATACAGTCACAATCTAAATGTCGGGCAACAGTAGCAGACGAATACAATGAAACAATAATAAGGATATTCTAGATGCCTGTTTGAGGCCATGGAAAGATGTTCATGACAAAATAAGTAGCCTGTGACATAGTGTGTGCTGTTTGATTCAGTTAGGGAATAGATTGGCAGACACTAGAAAAAAATCACCCAATCAACATCTGATCTTCCAAGGAGTAAATGCTGGTTATATCTGTATCTATTATGCTTTAGCTTTTTCACAATGAATGTATATTTATATGCAATTTAAAAAATCGTTTTCAACTAAATATGTATAAAAAGTTGTATAAGTTTAAAATTGTATGATGTATTCTGTATTATAAATATTTTATCCTTGTTTATTATCTGGTATCATTTTTACACTATACACTCAACAAAATGCTAAAACAAATGGTTCTCATGGGTGATTGTATCTATGGAGACCAAAGAATTCGTCAGTGTTTATCTGACGCTCACTTTTTCAGTATCCAAAATATCTGCTTAAAAAGGCTTTCCTGCCCCAAATCTTTCTACTTGACCTCTCTCTCTCTCTCTCTCTCTCTCTCTCTCTCTGAAATTCTTGTTTTCCATGGACAACTTTGCCTCCTTTGCCCCATTTTATCTCCCCTAAACAATATGTGATTGAAAACTATGCTTAAGCTAAAAAAAATGCAGTTAATCGCATTTTGCTATTAATTCTCCGTCAAAATACTCCCCTTTGCTTCAAACACACTGATGTATCCTTCCCACTTTCTGAAGCAGTTCTGCAAGTCCTCTTTGATGAGTGTCTTCAGTTGTGTTGTGATTGCTTTAATGTCCTGAGTTGATTGAAAACTTTACCTTTCACAGTCATTTTGACTTTGGAGAAGAGCCAGAGGTCACACGCTATCAGATGCAATGGGTAAATTGGATAAGGACACATGGTAATTTTTTGCAAGCCTGCCTTTTCTGTTGGATGGCACTCAGCAGCAGCATTCACTGTATTTTTTATCGTATTTCGTAAAGACACAAAAGAGGACTTCCAAAACTACTTCGGAAAGTGGCAAGAATGATGGGATAAGTGTGTTTAAAGGGAGGGACATATTTTGAGGGGGATTATTGGCAATGTAAATTTTTTAAAAAATTTTAAGATTCACTGTATATTTTGATCACCCCTTCATAAAATACTCATTTTTGGCACACCTCTTAGACGCAAGGATTTTAAATGAGAGAAGAGTTTCCACCGAAGAGGTTTAGACTTAAAGGATCTTTAGTCACTAAGGGGAAATATCTTTTACTATTGTAACTTTTTAATAGTTGTTATTTTTCATTAAAGGAATGCCTTATTCTTTTTCTCTAAATTTGAGACAGGCTGGGGCTGATTCTAAATTAGGCACTAATTAAATATTTTATTTGGAAAAGAACACTTCCTAAACCCAATGGCTTTCAAGTAAAAATTTAACGAGAAGTTTTGTTAGACAAATCTGAATTCTAACATTAGGATACCACTGCTGATTTCCATATGAACAGGTTTGGTATAAGGCCAAAATAAATGCTGCTCCTATAAATAGATCTTATTTATAAGCATCATATAGACTTGATAACTAAACTATGTTCTATCACCTGCATAAACACCCTAAGATCCTATGAATCCAGTTCTTAGTTAGTGAGGCATATTTCTTGATGTTGCCTTTTTTAGCAGTGGTGATGGATTCATGCTGAACCTTCTGTACTGGTTTGCCATCTTCCTTGTGACTAAAGGCCTGGATTTCTGAGATAGATGGCAAAGGTTGGAGCAGAGTTGGTATCCATGGAATAGAGAGTCTGAGTGAAGATACCCAACTAATATTAACTTCAAATCTACCAGCTGAATCTAAACATCCTCCAGACATCTGTACCAACTGGTCTAGATCTTAGAGTAGGCTTTTTATCATGTATCATGTACAGATTTCTTACAACCACTAGAAGCCAGTGGCATCGCTTCTTTTTTCTCAATTTCAAGATGTTTAACAACAAAACTGTAAAATGTTGCTCTGGATACAGGAAAGGAAGAGAAGAATTTGGTCTACAGCCCTGGGGATATGTAGATTGCAGAAGAATTGGCTATGTCGGGTTAAACTGCAGAAACATGCTCCTTTGTTTTTATGCATGACCAACGAAAATAGAAAAATATGAAAGATGTTTAAGACACAGTGTATGAAGCGAAACATTTGCCAACATGTAAGGTTAATTTTAAATGAATTCATGACCCTGTCAGAAATAATAACAATAGCAATGAAGAATTGAGTATAAAGAAAGCTGGCGTACTACGCCTGGATAGTGCTGCTTTTGTGAATGGCTCCAGTCAGTACAACCCAAATTCAGCTTTAATGTTAGGAAATACTCACTGGGAAAAAAGAGAGAGAGAGAGAAATAGAAAATAGGCCATTTCTTTGACAACTGACTCACATACATGCTAATAAAAAAAAAGAAAACAGAATCGTTCTACTGACATGCTTCTTTAATATCAACTGGATACCACCGTTCCGTTACTAAGAACCCCTAAAGCTCTTGATAGCTTAGTTTTTCAGTGCGGTGTTTGATATGATGTAGCACTGGTCCCATTAAATTTTGGCTGCAGTTTGTAGTCTCAAGTTTCACATTAGACTGACTGAACTCAAGGACCTGAACTATGATTATTATTACTGCCTTTCTCTCATGACAAAAATCAAAGACTAACAATTGAGGATGAATTTTAATTCAAGTACTTCCTCTCTAGCTACAGAGGAACTGCCAAACACCCTTAAACACTTCTTTCCAACCATGAAGTTATACTAGAACTTATTATTCTCGTTTAAACCTCTAAATGTGTACTGTCCACATTTTTCCTAATGGAGTTGTGATTGTTAAGGTACTATAATTGCAATCCAAGTGCTTTTGTACCTTTGTAGTTCTCAGGTTTTCCATCATACCTTAGTGTGTGTTAATGTCACCAAATAAAGGAAATGTCTTGTTTTCTGACCCCTATGCCATGATTTCAAAGTGGGAATATGAATATGTTTACATACTATAGGCATGGTTTTTTAAAGGAAGTACTCATATCAAAAGGACAGCCTTAAACCTTTAATGTTTAGATCTGCTTCACTGTGGTATTTTGCATTGTAGTGTTGTGGACATGCCACGAGGGATCAAAGAGTAGTTCTGCAGAGAGCCCATTTCATTTAGCAAAGCAGGCATGTGCCAGCCATCTGTTGTATCTGCTGATAGAAAACAGCAGTTAGTTTCTCAAACTTCTGCCAGAAAAAAAAAAAATGCTTTATTGCTTAGTAGAGATGAGTTACAAGGTACCTTGTAAGGCACATCTGGTTCTATAGAGATTTACATGGCATAAATGTAAACTCTACTATGTCTTCCTTCCATGGTGGTGTAAAAGTGCATAAACAAACCCTTCACCAGTATCCCCTGGTTTATTCCTGATTTTAAATTACTTGCACAACTAAAAGTCTTGGAAATCATTGTGGTAAAGTAAAAAGGTATGATGCTTAATAAAGCACTTTGTTTTGGATTAAACTATAGCTTAAGTGTCCCTAACAATAAGATGAGTGTTCTGAGGGAATAATTTTGGGGATTAAGAGTGAAAATGTCCTTCATTCTCTAGAACTGGGGCTCTACAGGAGGCCTGATCAGATCAGAGCTTCTTTAGTCAGCTTACTAAGGTTCATGGAAGTAACCTGGTTACATTCCCCTGAACACATGATGGATGAGAGATGTCCGATGCACCATTTCTTTCTAATTCAAGCATTCAGTCAACAAACACAGAGTTAGGTACAGAGCATACAAAGAAGAATAGAACCAGTATCTCCTCTCAGGAAGCTCAGAGTCTAGGAAACAAATATTCATCATGCTCACGCAAGTGAAGATAGAAAGCACGGTATTGGTTGAGAGCACACAGGGAGCCACTGGTTTTCCTCCTAAGAGGGGAAGTGAGCCAGGAAAGTTTCCCTGGGCTTTTGGAACTGGTGATATTTGAATTAATTCCCAAAGGATGAGTCATATCAGCCAGGGATGAAAAAACCTGTCACATGGAGAGCCCAGTGTGTTCAAATGCATGGAGGCCTTAAAGGGGAAGGGCTGTTCTGGGTGATTATGAGGAGTCTTGGATCTCATCTGAGAGATACCGGAAACCAAGTGGTGGGGACCAGAGTCAGATACTGGGGAAGGGGTCTGGGACAGAAAAGTAGGGCACTGGAACAAGCCTGGCAGGTTTATGTCTTGTCTACCATAGAGTGAAAAGACTCAAGCTCTTACAAGTTTATTGCAGGGATGTATCGAGTAGATTTTGATTACGTGTTGGGTAGACAGTGGCTTCTCTGCAACCCTCAGTCAGCTCTTCTTTCTCACTCATCTTTTTTAAGGGTTTTGTGAAAACTTTTTTTCTTTTTTTGGTGATGACAACATGGAACCATAACCAAGTACTTTTGTTAGTGCATAAAACTGCAAAAAAAATCCATTTACTTTTCTAATGGACTCTAGAATTTAGTATATAACATGAAAGGGAGCTTAAATAAGGAAAACTACACGTTAATGTGAAAAAGAATTTCCTTACACTCTCTTTAATTCCTACACTACCTTTTAAGTATCAAGAAAAGTATAGTAAAAATACAGAAATTAAGCTTGGAAGATGATCCTTCATTTTAAAGAAGGAGGTGTTGAACCCTGGATATAGATCTATTTGAAATTAGTCTGCTTCTTCATATATTTTGTTTTCTTTGAAAATTGATCATTATTTACAGCTCCAAAGTCATAGCATAATTACTGTTCTTCCTTGGTTTCCTCAGATAGATATATGAATATTACCCTTCTGAGCTGTACATTTATGGTTTTGGATTTTATAGATGAATGTGATAAAAAGAATCTTGAAAATCGTCGGGGATCTTTTTAAATACATTCACCTGAATAAAATCACATGAGGCAGCTGTGTGTTGTGGGTCTGAGGCAAGGGACAGGTAGGGCATAAGGACATAAACCGGCAACATGAGAAAGGAGAGGAGTATGGATGGTATAGCTGCTCTTGGCCAGAACTTAGATCATGCTCTGGGAGTAAAGCATAATTAAGAACAATTGCCTACCCTTAAAAAAATTAGCAACTAATTGAAAAGACTGAAATATGAAAAGATTATCTTAATAATTCCTGGGTTGTAACGTTGTGGAAATCCTGGGGTATTCCCAGGTTGTGAAGAAAGCACAGGGAAGTGACTCCTAGAATGAGTCTGACCACTGAGTTAGTCAAGCAAAAAATGGGGTAGAAAGGGTGGTTTTTAAGGAAAGAAGAGGGCTTGGGACAAGGCATAGAGACTAGAACACGGTTGCCTTGGACACTACTTTGGTGTGGCCAGAGTGAACAGTGCAAAGTAAGAAGTGGAGGGGTAGTAGGAACGCTGCCCTAGAGGGCTCTATCCACCATGCGCCAGCTCCTGGAACTTGCTCCAGAGGCAATAACAGGTCAGTCGCCGGACAAGTGTGAAGCAGAGGACAGTGAGGTTGGAGTTAGGTACAGAGCATACCATTCTCTGTACCATTCTGTAGCAGGGTCTCAGACCATTCTGTAGCAGGTAGAGAAAAGCTTTGAGGGAGCTCAGCTACAAGGAAGGAAATCTGAGATAATGGTAGAAGAGATCAGGGATAAAAAGGAGGAAAAATAGGTTGGAGAAATATTTAGGAGACAAATGTCTTTGTAGTAGCCTTGTTAGACTTGACTCCTCCCCAAGCTCACCTTTCCTGACACAACTTTCCTTTGCATGGGAAGTTTCTTCTGCCTTGAATTCATTCCCTTCAGATTTCTGCATGGCCTCCTCCCTCACGTCCCTTATGTCTCTGAATAAATGTCACTTCCTCTGAAATACTTTACCTGATGCCCCTCTATAAAAAAATGTATCAGCCCTTTCACTACTGTGAGAGTGTCCTTCTCTGCCATACTTAGAATAATAATACTTGATTATATTTGGTTTTAATTGCTTGATTCTCCCATTCATGTCGGCTCATGAGAGCAAGGACACTGTCCTGTTTACCACGTATCTCCAAGGTGCTGTAACGGCTGCTGATAGGCAGTGAGAAACTCTTTGTTGAATGAGTGAATAAATGAAGCAGAACTTATTATTATTCCCATCTGACAGGTGAGATTACTGAGGCACACAGCAAAGATCACATCACTAGTAAGTGGCAGAGTTGGGATTAAACCCTAGGCGGTTAGGACCCAGAGGCTTTCCTTTGGTAAGTGCTGAAGCAGACAGCGAGCTCTGGGAACACAGGGGGAAGCAGCTAATTTTGGCTAGGGGAGTAGGAGGAGGCTTCACCAGGGAAGAGCTGTGATACTGGAACTGGAGCTTGAAGGACATTTGCAAAGTTCTTTAATCAGCTGAGACAGAAGTAAGGCACACAAAGCAAGGCTGTCACAGCAAGGGAGTTGTGAAAGTACATTCTGGGAGAGAGTAATGGTGCCCGAGACTGGGCCTTGCTGTGTGGGAGGGAGAACGGGGAGAGGAGAGGTGAGAATATGAAGCTGGACGTTTGGTTATGGCCAGATAGAAAAACAACAAATCCAGTGGAAAGATAAGTGATCCAGTTTGGGCTCTGGATTACCTTCAAATGCTAAAATATTATTATTTTATCTCTGAGGTAAAACACCTTCAATCATTGAACCTTAATAGTAATGTATTTATACAAAATGTAGTAACTGTCTCTAGATTTTTGAAAACCAAGGCACAAAGATTCGTTTCTCAAAAACAGCCTTATTTGCTGCCAAATTTAAAAATATTCATTTTAGAATACCCCTTTGTTTATCCTTTGTTAAAAGTAATAGTCATTACCCAGACCATTTATGCTCTGGGTCAGACCTTCATCTGAGCACTTGGAGGATTGTTTCTCACTAAATCCTCTCAACAGCCCAGAGGTAGGCACTGTTATTACCCCGGGGGCATAAGAGAGTTAGGTCACTTGTTCAAGAATATTTTGCACATGTTTTGATACTTCAGAGATCTTTTTCAGATCTGTCCTGATAACTTTTAGAATATCTTCTCATTCCAAAACCAATTTCAGAGAATATTTATCAATGTTTACTATGTCACAGGTACCAAAAATACATATTTTAATTGATTTAACTGCCTTCAGGAAGTCACCGTCTGGGGGAGAAGACTGTGGCATCAATAAGGCAATTGTAATAATGGTTATAAATACTCAGGACCAATATAGATGAGGTTTTTCATTGCACATGGAACCTAATCAAAGGGGTAAATGGAAAGTGAAATCCAGCCCACATTTCACTTGGTACATTGGACACCCTGGCACAGAACTGCCTGTGTTCAGACGAGACACTTTTACTTGATTTTCCCAGACACTTCGTATGGGCTGCTTATGGCTTCCATGAATACCCTAAGGAATAGGGAAATAGATTTTGTCATTCTTAGGTAACATTGCACTTTTCAGTGTTGGAGCAGATCCTGGCAGTAACATCTGTGCTTGATCACAAAAGATACATAATAGGCAGAGTGCCCAAGGCAGGTGGGACTGAGGTGGGCATTCAAGGTATCCTGATAATCCACAGGGAGGTACATAGAAGTGAAAATAATTGGTGTCATTGGAGAGTGGTTATAGTTTATGGAATAGGAGCTAAGAAATATGGGTCTTAAAAAGTAAGTTTAGGAAAGATTGTAACTTTGGTATGCCATATTTGATTTTATGTCATAGGCAGTGGGGAATCATTCAAAGTTTGAAAGTAGCCAAGAATGTTAGGTCTGCATACTCTTAAGTGAAATAAATTGGACACACATGTTTAAATACTGCATTGTTTCTCTGGTGTGAGAAACTGAAAGTGTAAATAAAGACTAAAATGTATTATATTGGGAAAGGGAAGAAAGCGTCCAAATGGGAAAGGGAACAACGGAGGGGGAGGGGGAAAGGAACAGAGTGAAAAGAGAAATAAGAAATGGAAGGAAAAAATAGAAATGAAGCTTTCGTAAGTAAGGAGGGAGGAGGGAGTGAAGGGAGGGGAGGGAAATGGGAAAAAAAGCAGCAGCAAGACACATCATGTACAGGTACAAATCCCCTATGATGAATGTTATCACTATGTACATCTAAAATGTACCATTAAAATAAAATTAAAAAAAAAAAGGTTAGGTCTGTATGAGGGTAACTTCGGCGACAGATGAAGGTAGTTGTTGAGATGCCCAGCTGAGGACAAGGAGCCAATTTGGAAATTACTTGAGATACTGAAAAAGTGAGGAGAGCCTGTTCAAAGGTCAGGTGAGGAGAGATGGATGGTCCCTAGTCTTCCTCAGTATAATTGGCAGGATACAGATGTTAATATGTTAATGAAAATGAGGTAATAGAGGACAACTGTGAGATGGCTTGCTAGTTAGTGATATCTTCACTGAGAAAGTAATTATAGAAGCAAGAGCTCAACAGTTTGAGGTGCAAAGACAGTGGCGTCCATTTGAAAACTGCTGGCCCTGTTTTCTACCAGATGGCAAAGTCTGGTAAGCAGTTGAGCAGTTTGAGTCTGGAGCTAAGACATGAAATGGAGACTAGAAATAGTGACTTTGAATACTGACTGCTTCTTTTTGCCCTCCTCTCTCTTTCTTCCTCTTCCTCCTCCTCTTCCTCTTCTTCCTCGTCTTCTGTTTCCTCTTCCTCCTCCTCTTCCTCCTCCCCCTCCTCCTCTTTTCCTTTCCTTCTCCTTCTGCTGCTGCTTTTCTTCAACTCAATAAAAATTAAGGTCTGACCTAATACCAGCGTCTATGCTGAACACTAAAAAGAATAATGTAAACTGGATATGAAGCTTGCTCTCAAAGAGATCAGTCTGGTGTGGAACAGATTGACCCAAAATAACAATGATACAATATTGAACATTTTAAAATTGCAATGTGAGCGAGATACTGTAACAGTACTGGGGACTGGGAATTAGCTCTGTTCCCAGGAGGATTGAACTCTCAGTATAGGGTTCTGGTGCTTTTTAGGGGATACTCTGACACCTATAAAATTACAACATGCCCAACCAGACCAACTTGTGTTTTGGTTAACTTCATGGATTGTATGTACTTGGCATAATTGAGCCCAACCAATTCTGCCTTCCACTTGCCATTCATCTTTTGGAGATGGATATGACAAATGTCAATATATTGCTAGGTGGTAGAGCAAATAAGCTGTCCCAGGTAAAACATCCATAACTGCTCTTGAGGAAACAAGTTTGTGGGAGCTGAAGATAGGCCTGAGTAAACTTGTATGGTAGGGCTTGGTAAGAGTAACCCCATGTTTGTAAGGTCTATTTCAGTATCAGTCATGGATGTACCACTGGGCAAAATCACATCTGAAATCAAGTCCATGTGGGACATCTCATACTGAAGACAGTAACCCAGTGGATCCCCGGGACCCTTACAGAATTACCCTGGTATTTGGCTTGTGAGTCCTTAGTGAATCCATTTGATTCCTACCATTTGAAAGTTCAGTTAATATTCCTAGTTCCAGTTAGAAGTTGATTAGGATTTGAGGTTGTACTTATATTGGCGTCATTTATAGCAGTAGCCAGCAGATGGCAATGTAAAAATTACTTCTTGGGGAATTTTCCACCTTAACATTTTTTTTGAGGCTCCAGGAACCATCTGTCTAGCAGATCCACATGGGGTATTGTGATCTTTATTACTCATTTCAGTTGCCCATTAAATATTTAGTGGGTTGGAAGATGAATTTTCTCTTATATATTTGAGAATTCATTGCTCCTAAAAATGTGATTTTATTACATACTGATTATTTATTTCTTCCTTTTAAACAGTTGCTCAAGTTTATGTAGGAGTTATGTTCATATAATTTATTCTTGGTCTCCTCTGGCTGCACATTTAGGAGATACAGAATAGCCTAGTTGGAAGAGATTCCAGGACTCATGCAGGTCATTAGGCCCAACCTTTCTCCCGTGTATCCCTGAATTGTGGTCTCCCAGTCTTTGATTGAGGTATGCCCAGTGACGGGGTTTTAACAATTATTTTTATTGTGTGAATTCTAGGAGGTTATTCTTCATAAGGAGCCACAGTCGGTCTTCTCATGTAAACTGAGTATCCGTAGGCTCTACCAGTCTACCTTTGGAGAGTCCTACTTCCATTTATACTCTTAAATTTGATTTGTTTCCCCTTTGCTTGTGTAGGACTTTTGGTTCATTTACATCTACTCCTTCCCTAGCAAAGACTAGCTTAGTCTGAGTTCTTAGAAAGGCCCCACACATGACATCTTGGATGAAATATCTTCACCTAGGCTGCTGCCATGGTAGACAGCTTTTCAGGTCCAAGGCAGTCTATCTGTGCTCCTTAAACTATAATTGCTAAGGAGTCAAACTGAGCTCTATTCTCCACGGGATGGAGGGCCTCAGAGAGCTTGGTGTCTTGTGCAGAAATGGAGTGTCTACGCCTTTCTGCAATTTAGCATTGAGGTTTGTCACTTGATACCTTAGGACCCCATTTCTATAGACCATGTTCCCATAGATGTTACCTCCTATCTGAAGGGCAAAGCCTTAGAATCTTTCAGTATGAATGTTCAACTTTACCTCCCTCTCCTTCATTTTCCAAGCAGCCGCATAAACAAACTTCTTCTTAGTAGAGCCCCTAGATCTCAGGCATGCCAGGGGGTACTACAGACAACCCGAGACACAGCTAACCGCCCAGTCCCAACTGGAGTTCTGCTGGGATGCCTGGCCACATCTGTAATTCCTGGCCCTGGTCCGCTTGCTGTTGCCTGGAACCAGTGAGAGGTTTTTTTTAACCCTCATTTTGTTGGAAATCGGGCCATATGCATTTGAGGCTGGCTCTCATCTCTTCCAATTCCTCTTTTCTCTATGCCAGATATCCTGTTTCTGTGGCTATTTCACATAATCAGCTTTGCGTTTCTTTAACCTTGACTCCTACGTACTTAATAAAAATATAAAATTCTCACATATGAGATTTATTGGTACTTTATAGTATTCTGTGAAGAAAAAAGTTCTTGCTAAAGTTGGAGATTAACTTATATAATTTTGAAATCATCTTTTGGCCTATAAACTTATCATGATAAATTAAAGGAGAAGGAGGGATGGAACAGGAGAAGGAAAAAGAAGAGGAAAAAAAATAGAGGGGAACTAGCTAACAGTTAAGTATTTTTTTATCATCCAGTCATAATCACTTTTCATCATTATCTAACTCTCACAATAACTCTAGGAGATAAACACTGGTAATATTCCCATTTTACAAAAATGACAATTGAGTCACCAAAAGGTCAAGTAACTTACCTGAGGTCACAGATCTGGTAGGCAGTAGAGCTGGAATCTACCCTTCAATAGTCTTATGATTAAGAACTGACATTTATTGGGCATTTATTGTGAGTCAGCAGCTCTGCTGAGTATTTTGCATGGACTTGATTGTCCCATTTACTGTTTAGGCCAGTTCTGTGTGCTGAAGGCTGAAGCTACTTCCCCCCCGCCCCAGTACTGCGGTTGAATCCAGAGCCATGTCCCCAGTACGGAGGAAGTTTGTTTTAAACTGTTATGCATGATACTTCCCAAGTCCTGCTTTTGAGATTGGGTCTCACTTAAATTGCTGAGTTACTCAGTCTGGGCTTGATTGAACTTGTGAGCACCCTGCCTCAGTGTCTCAGAGTGCTGGGATCACAGACATGTGCCACCATGCCTGACTGAAGGCAGTTTTTTGTTTTTTGTTGCCATTCAACATATGAGAAGATTAAGTAACCTGTCCAAGATCACACTTTAGTCATCTGCAGAGCTTGTGTTTGACTCCGGAAGTTAGATACTAAGTATATGTGTCTGTATGTGTATATTATTTTACCTCTGTATTATTTAAAAATAGCCAGCCTGTTTGTCCAAATCAATTTTTAAAGGCAATTTCATTTGTAGAGTCCTGTGTTACACAGCAAACATTAAATCATCTGAGTCAAGACCTAGTTCAAAAGTTAAACAAAACTAATGTAAAACCTACTTGGCTCCAGATTGGCTGATTATCTTTGATTCCCAAAGTTTGAGTATTAAACTTGCCTCGTTGCCTGAGTATCTACAGGCTTGAGTCCAGAGAGTTACTGTGTTATTCAGGGTTTTTCTGAGGACATGTTCACTCATAAACTGAGGGAAGGAGGGTAAATTGGTGCAGTTTTAATTCTGCAGTTCTTATTCTGCTAATAGCAGTGGATACTTTTTCTTTACATTGTGCCTAATAGTTTAAAACAAACTTCTATTTATTTTGTCTTATTACATTCATCTAGTGTTTTTTTAACCATGCATTAATGAAATTCAGGTAGCTAACTGTGAGGAATAACTGATAATTTGAACCAAATGATCTTTAGCCAAAAGTAATTCAAGCCTGCTTTTTAATAGTTGTGCATTTTTTCTATAATGTACAAAGTATTTGAGTTTGTAATTTTATAAAAATGCTTTTGCCTTTCAATAAAAACAAATAAAACACATTCAATAAATATTACTTGAATACTAGGAAACATTTCCAAGTTGGAAATACAAGTAGATTTCCAGTCCATAATAAGCATAGAAATAAGTACCTGTCAGGTGTGGTGATGCATACCTGTAATCCCAGCGCTGTAGGAGACTGCGGCAGGAGGATCACTGCAAATTTGAGGCCAGCCTTGCTACATAGTGAGTTCAAAGCCAGCCCAGACTGCACAGCAGGACCCAGTCTTTAAAAAACAGAAAGAAAAAGCAATGAGTACTGTTTTGTACTCCACACTTCAGATATTTTGCCATCAATTCTTTGAGAAACCTTGCATACCCAAGTGTTTTCTAGAATGGTTGTAGAAAGTTGTTCGCCCAGTACAAAATACTGCAAGTTAAGTGAGGTGAAGGAATTTACCTTACTGTGTAAATACAGGGCCAGAACTAGCACAGGGCAAGTGAGGCACCAAAGGACTTGTGTGAGGCTAGGCAATGAATGCCTCTGTAAACTCCACTCTGGGAGTCCCACTGGTCCTGCTCCATCCCAGGTCCTGAACATACTGGCAAGTCTGCTACATGTGATGTTTCATTTTATGTGTCAGCTTGATTGGGCCATGGGGTACCCAGATATCCAGTCAGACATTATTGTGGTTATATCTGTGAGGATCCTTCTAGGTGAGATTAACTTTTAATCAATAGATTGAATAAAGCATATTGACATTCCCAATGTGGTGGGCCTCATTCGATCAGTTGATAGCCTGAGTAGGACAAAAAATCTGACCTTCCCTGGAGTAGCAAGAACTCCTTCTGCTTGACCACCTTCACACTGAAATACCACTCCTTCCTGTGTCTCCAAGTAGCCAGTATTCGGATCCAAATCACGCCATGGCCCTTCTGGTACTCCCCCTTGCCAACAATAGACCGTAGGATTTGTCAGCCTCCATAGTCATGTGAGCCAATTCCTTATCATCTCTTTGTATTTATCTTTATCTCTGTTTATTAGGGTTGGTCAAAATATACAGTGAATGTTTAAATTTAAAAATTTATTACAGTAAAAGACACATTGCCATTAAGCCACCTCGGAAAACCCTCCTCACTTCAAGCACACTTATCCCATCGTTCTTGCCACCTTCAGAAGTAGTTCTGGAGTCCTCCTTTGCGAATGTCTTTACATGGTGCGATGTAAAACGTGGTGAGTGCTGCTTCCAAGTGCCATCCAACTGAAAGGCAGGCTCATAAAAATACTACAGTGTGTCCTTGCCCACTTTATTCACTGGATCTGGCACCATGCAACTTCTGGTTCTTCCCCAAAGTCAAATAACTATGAAAGGTAAATGTTTTGGATTGATTCAGGACATCAAGGCAGCCATGAGAACACAACTAATAATGCAGAAAAAGACATTCAGAACTGCTTCGGGAAGTGGAAAGAATGGTAGGATAATTGTCTTCAAAGTGAGGTGGAATATCTTGGGGGGGTTAATGGCAATGCATCTTTTGCTGTAATAAATTTTTAGAAGTTTAAACACTCACTGCAATTTTGATCATACCTTGTATATTTGTACCTAGCTATCTATCTACTGAGAGGTGTATCTCTTATTCAGTTTCTCTGGAGAACCCCAACCAATATATCATTTAAAGACTGCAGCACAAGCTAAATGTTGATCAGCTTAAAGTCTTGGGGCCTCAGTTTTTTCGAGTACTAAAAGGAAATCTTTAATTTACTTTTTACAGTGGCGGCAAAATGCAGTTGCATTCTGTCATTCAGCCTACTAAGTACTTGACACATAGTAGACACCGAAAAAGTAGGGTCTTTCCTTCCCTTTGTATTAATGAGCTGTTAGTGCTAGGTGGGAGTCACAAGGCCAGAGAAAGATAGTCTGCCAGATCGCAAGCTGGGAGCAGGCTGGCAGGAGGCCCAAATTCCACTCTAAGTAAATGGCGTCCCACTCTGAACTCAGAGTGTCATACTGAGCTGGCCTCAGGAGTTCTGGCTTCCAGCCCGGCTTCCACACCAGCTATCTGGGACCGCAGACAAGTATTTCACTTTATTTCTCATCTGTGAAATAAGGGGGTTTCCTTTCAGCTCTCAAATGTCTGTGACTTACTGTTCATTGTTATCATTTCTGGATTGTTCCTAGTTTTGTGTTTGATTTCAAATCACAGTAAGAAAAATAGTTCTGACTGTACAATTACTTATAACCAAAATAAACTGAGCAGAATTAACTTTTCAAAGTACTGTTTGCCTAGATAATGTTAATAAAAATCTACTAAACTTAATTTTAGGCAGCTTTCTTGTAGTTTCTCTATTAGCTTGTTCCAGTCCATTCAATTTGGATAATAAACTAACTTCAGGAGTTGGAACTCTGAGGCAGGTGGACTGGACATCTATCTATACTAGTAATATCTACCCTCTCAGACTTCCCCAAGTGGTAGTCCCATTCTAGATATTCATAATGTTTATTTTGGCCCTTTAGGAAGAACTGAGAAATCAACTCTGATATTTGTCTTTTTGTTACAAATTGAGGTTTTTTAATTGCTAGCTGTCTTTGTAGTAATTATAACTTGTGAAATCCATTACTCATTCAGGAACATAAATGGGACTTCATTAGAATGTGCCATACTTAATTTCAAGGGTATAACTATCATTTTTATGAATTTTATGTTCAATACTTTTTTCCATCACAAATTAGTACACTCTATAAAAACTTTTGGAAAATACAGAAAAGAAAAGAGAAGAATGGGAGATAAGAAGTTATGGGTAGTTAGCTCACCTAAGAAAATGTGAACATGTTGGTATTTTTCTAGTTAGTATTTTTCTGTTGAAGTAACAGTCTTTTTTTGTCTGCTATTTGCTTAAGGACAGCAGAGAGTTTGCCATGTTATTACGTATTCTATGAACTTGATTTTTAAACGGTTACAAATGTTCTGTGGTATGTTTAAACGTTCACCTACTTGGATTATATCTAACATTTCACATTTAAATAACACCATGAAGAGCAATTTTATGTATGAAACTTTTTCCATATTACGACTACTTCTTTAACATTGAGGTTAAGCAGTGGAATTTCTGAGTCAAAACACAGGACCATTGTGTGGGCTGTTGGCACGTGTGTTCTTGTTGAATAGCTTGTAATGGCTACTCCATACTTCCAGCAGAATTATGCGAGAATGTCCCTTTCAATATTCTGTTCTTTAAAAAAATCCTCCAAATGAAGCTTTGGGTGGTACAGATGGTTGCTGATCTGTGCTTGTATTTTTTAGTTATGGCAAGCTTAACTCAGTAGAAATGTCATACTGTAGGGGGCAGTAAGGGATCAGTACCTGGTAGGTAATTCTCCCTTTCATGGGAGGCTATGAGGGTCCCTTAAGGTAAGAAGCTTTGCATCAAGATTAATTGTGAACACTGGATTCATCAGATAGCTACCATGTTATATACTATACTTCTAGTCTATAAATACAAGACTAGTGGGTAACTTTCAAATAATAAAGCAGGTTATTCATTTTTAAAAACTGGTATATCTTTATAGTACATAACGATTGCATTCCTTGTAGGGAGTTGGTATGTACATAAACATCTTAATTCTTTTTTCATCTCCTTCCCTTCCCCTCTCTCTCCCTCCCTCTTGCAAAGAGGTAGATAACCCGAAGAGATAGATAATTTGCAAAAGGGAAGAAGATCAAGAGATCCCCTTCAAATTATCTATCTCTTCATTTCCTAGTATATATCTTTTATTTTGCTCTTTATACTTTGGGTTTCTCATATAAGAGAAACAATGCAATACTTAAACTTGTGTGTCAGGTTTATTTCTCTTAACATTATGGTCTCAAGGGGCAGCACAGGTCATTCCTTTTGAACAGAAGAATAAACCACATCTTCTACTAATTTTAGATGAATATAAGTAAACATATGTATGAGTTTTTTGTTGTTGTTTTGCAGTATTAGGGATTGAACCCAGGGCCTTGTGCAAGCAAGGCAAGTACTCTGCCACTGAGCTGTATCCCCAGCCCTGTAGGTACATTTATCCATAAATATTTTGAAATAGTAGTGATTGAGATATTTCTTTTTGTATATTTATGCTTTAAAATTTTTATATATTAGGTAATTTATTCTGCCATCATGCAAGGGTATTTCCTCTCTGTTTTCATAAGGACAAGGTAGTGTGGGATTGGCAAGTAGAACATCTTCAAAGGTCAGAAAGTCTTTGTTATCAGTGGCTAGAATATAGCTTTTTACAAAAGAGCTGCTACATTTTATCAAAATGAGGGAAATCTAAGCAAATAAGTGTACTTTCAAGAAGAGTCTCAGTAATTTGCTAAATTATCTAGGATGGGCTTAAAATTGCAATCCTCCTGCCTCAGCCTCCCTGAGCCCTTGGATTACAGGCATCAACTACCATGCCTGGCACAAATAAGTATACTCTTTTGGGTATTCATAAAAGAAAAGACAGGACTGGGATGCAGCACAGCAGTAGAGCTTGTGCTTAGCATGCACAAGACTCTGGGTTCAACACTCAGTACCCATCTCGCCGCAAAAAAAAAAAAAAATTAATTTGCCAAGTAGAGCTCCCAGAGGGATATATCCAAATAGAAGAAGACGGAAGAGTAGATCTGGAAGAGTCTTTAGAGAAATACTGAGGCAGCCAAGAAGCTAGTATCATTTGAACCAGCATCTTGATAGCTGAATAAGTACTATATTCTATCCCTTAAAGTATCAATTAACTTGTCTTGAATTTACTCTTGTGAAATAAAATGGTTCAGGAAAGGAAAAAAATCCAGTAGGTAGACAGAACTTACTGTTTGTAAACTATTGGCCTCTCTGCTGCAGGGCATCTTCTATACCACTTCAAAGGCAAGAGTTATCGCAGGCTTCTCTGAGCTGAGTCTCCTGTGAACAGATGGCAAACAGAAGCACAATGGGCAGGTCTGATGGAGGGAAACCATTTTCAACCAGCCCACTGGTTTGCTGGTTTTGATATGTTGGTTATCAAAACATATCTCCGCATTTTGAAAACATCAGAAACCGATAAAAGCAAAAGTATGTCTCTATGGATATTTATGCACAGAATATCCAGATTTACATTTGTTTTTGAGAGGATTACTCATTAGAACTTAAGTCTTTAAGCACACAGAATAATATGTTGAGACTTTAGGAACTAACTATTGAATTTGTCAAATATCTATGTAGATATGTACGGAGAATGAACTATTTTCTTCCCAAATACTCAAGACGCTAAACACTGGAAAAAACTGGCAAGGGTTACCTTAGAATTACAAACTCTCTGAAGAGAATGCATCATAACAATTAGTTCAACCTCTTTATTTTTTGGATGATTATCAGACATGATGACAGGGGTCCGAGAATCCCAGAGAGAAGTAGCAACAGAGCTGCAAAAGAGCAAATGTTTTCCGATAACCAGAGTAGAGCTTTCCACGTTGTTTCAGTCTTAAACTTCAGGCTGTGATGAGGTACAACATCACCACATCACAATTCAGCAGTCCATGAAAGGAAAAAGTTGCCTACAGTTTCTGTCTTGTTGTGAAGAATGGGGAAATCCACTGATGTGTCTCCATGTTATCCAGTCCAAGACAGACACACACACACACACACACACACACACACAATATGTATGCATGTTCACACACCTCGGTGTTCAATTTTAAAGCAATAGCTGGGTGGGCTGATTATAGGCACTACTCCATTCTAGGTTACATTTCGCCTAGTACGGCTCCCAGACTATGGTATGTATTTGACGTAGGCACATGATTTGTTTGGTAGGAAGGAAGTACGGTATTGTGCAAGATGTTCTGGACCAGTCCTGGCTGGGTAGGCTTTGGAAATATAACTTAACCTTCTTTCTTCTCAGCTTTCCCACATGATCTCCTAGTATTTTTTCCAGCTTTGAAGTATCATGATCTGCCATTTTACCTCTGAGGGCCTTTGTAAAGACTGACCTGTTTATAAAGCTCTCTGAGATCCCTTATTATTAAAATCGCAACAGTGTCAAAATGAACTGCAGATAGAGATTTTTCAGAGCTGAAAAAGGGTTTAATAGATAATACAAATTTTTGAAAATAACATTATTTTTACATGACTTTGAAAAGCTGGCCTGACCCTGTGTAAACCTATTTCTCAAAGCCTGTGTTCATGGACTGATTTTTGTCTTTTATCCACTGCCTGCGGAGGAAGAAAGACATTGTGTTACACAACATGTACTAATCCTACTGCACTGTTTTCCTCTTGTTTTGGAACTTCGGCTCATTCTTGCAGATGAGTTCTGTCTTCTAGAATCCATCAGTCCTACTCCTCTTCCCTTTTCCTTCCTTCTTTTATTTAGCACACATGTTTTTCTCTATGAGACTAAAACTTTTATAACTTTAATTTCTTCTAAAAATCACCCAAAGTGATACGACTCAATCAAAGAAAGTTGAGGAAAAACGCTATTAGTCAATGCTTACCAGAGCTTGTATGGTTGGGGCAAGACTCCTCAAAAGACTGCACATCCTCTGAATCAGATTTAACACAGGACACAGAATTTCACAAGATTGGCTTACAGTATGTGCCCACAGAGTCAAATGTAGAAGAGTGTAAGAGATCTGTCTGTGCACCAGAGACCTGAGGAATCCAGCCAAAGGCCTGGAGTTCGCGGCAATGTCCCATGCAAGTCCATACCAAGAGGCTGAGCAATCCGTGATGGAAGCCTGAAGAGTCTGCTCCGGAAAGCCGAGGGGCCGGTGCCAGAGGCCAGAGTCTGCCCGGCAGGCCGAAAGACTAGTGCTGGAAGCTGAAGAATCTGCACTGAGAACCAGGAGATGACACTCAAGGAGAAGACCAAGAGCAGAGCTGCTCCGAAGAGAACAACAGCCATCCTTGGCGACAGCGAGGAAAATCAGCCCCACGAAGCTCTTCCAAGGAAGATCAGCTGAAATCCTTCTCTCCTGTTCTCCTTTTATCCCATTCCGACAACGGCCCTCTGTAAGTGTGTCTTCCATTCCCAGAACCACGCTGACTCAATTCAGCTGGGCATTCCCACTCAAGTTGGCAATTAGTTAACCACCGGACACTGAAGACAGCAAAACGTTCAAAGAAAGGAGGATAGAAAGAGTTCTGCGGAAAGACTAACTGAGAGGAAAATAATTCAGAAATAAATTTGGAGAAAGGATTTGAGTTTTGGAACAAACTGATGTTAGAGGGATCAGGAAGAGTACTACAGAGTAGCATGAATGAATTGTCAGGCTTAGCAATTGGAAGACCAGAAACTAGAAGTAGGCAGTGTGCTGTTCAGACAGGAGGAGTGGGGAGGGAAAGTTGATGAGAAGGTTGCTTATAACGCAAGGGCCTTATAAGGTCAGCCACAAATAAGTGGAGCAGAAGCAGAGCTCATCTCTGACTACAGGTGTCCAGGGCGGATCATTACCTTCGGTAAGAACTCACCCGTCATCTTTGGCTCGCCAGAGCATCGTGTGGGCCCACACCTTACACCCATTCCAAATCCTCTGTGCTACCAAAAACAACAACAACGACAACAACGAAACCTAGATTTGAGAAGAACCACATCACAAACATTCATTTATACCTAAGTGGGACTGATTTTCAAGTATGTTAAAAAAAAAACTCATCAAGAACTATAAACTGCTAACTTGGAAAAACAGTCCATCTGAGTATTTAATTTTTAAATGCATCCTGTAAAACTTTCAAAACGTGTTTAATAAATTTTAATGGAGCTCTCCAAACCCTCTCGATTGATTTGCAACATTTAAAACAGATAATAGTACTAATGGGTAGCATGAAGGAAGAATTTTATACCACAAGTTGCATAATCAAGTTGGCTTTTTTCCGCAGCATACAGTTACTAATTCATATTTGGCTCTCCCCATTTCTTTTGCCCCATTGTGCTGTAGTGGTTGGCTTTTTGTTTCAATATATGCCTCAGTTTTCTTATCCCTACAAATTTATTCTAGTTTTAATGGTGTCATATTTTAATTGGTCAAAACATTTGGAGAGGTCTGTTCCAGAGTATTATGACCTACTTAATTTAAGAAATATTACAGATTTTGTGAGTATTTTCACATTTTTGTCAATCACTAATACGTCTAGTAGGTTGGTTTCCAAGACTTAGCTAAATGAAACACAACCAGTGTGTACCTGGCTGACATAGGTTTATGCTTTGAGTGTGGTGCTTACACTGATGGGTTAGCCTTCCTGTGGGATGGGAAACGCTTGACACCTCACTTTGTCAGGCTGTGTGCCACGTGGGAAAGAATCACTATCAATTTTAAAACAAAGGCAGGCTCTTTATGTTGCTCCCTGTACTCTCTTTAGTGGATGGGCATCGATTCAGCATAACACTTTTGGCTTCCTATGACCTTTATGTCATTGCTTAGATTGTTCTACATATTTAAAAGTCATGAAAATAGATATTGAAGCTGATCAGTCCATAATTTCCAGTCATTCTTTAAAAAAATAAAGGCAAAGTTGGACAAGATGGGTGCAAGCCTATAATTCCAACAGTTTGCCATGCTGAGGTAGGAGGATCATAATTTAAGCCCAGCCTGGGCAACTTAGTGAGAACCTGTCTCAAAAATAAATAGACAAATAAATAAGAGAGGGCACTTGAAAATAGCTCAGTGTGAAGGCTCTAGGTTCACTCCCTAGTCCTGGCAGAAAAAAGGAACGAAGGAAAGAAGAAAGAAGAACGAAGAAAGAAAAAGGCGAATAAAAGAGACTCAGTTCTCTGAGACTCGGTTGTTGTAGCCTTTTAGTTTCCATACATTTATTAAATCATGATTCAGAGCACATCAGCCTTGCTGATTTGTGTACATCGGTTTTTCTATTGATCTCTTTCTTTTCTTACGTAGCCCGTTATTTTATCTCACAGCTGGAAACCTTCATAAGCTCACTGATATTTCCTTTAGAAACAGTCAAACTGAAGATATTTAGAAGACCAATCCTTGTCCCTTTGGTGTTACTGATCTTCTCTGATCATTTTTTGTATGTGCATGACATTTACTTTTATAAAATAAACTGGATCATTGAAATGGATTGATGAATAGGTATGGTTTGCCTTTAGGAATTATACTTGAATAGAGGCCAATACTTGAATAGGGCCAAATATCAGATTTTTTAAAATGCAGATGAGTATAATAAATACATTGTAAGCCAGTAATTATAATCTTAATTTGAAAGCTACTAACATATTTACAGAGAGGTGCTATGTATTAGCAGTAGACCCCCCCAAATCCCATTCAGCAATGCTATTTTGAATAAAATAATCTAGAAGGGTGTAAAGTTGCTGGAAAATATTTTTGCAAATTTTCAAATATGTTCCAGAAGAAAGAAGAATCTCTGATAACAGGTAACAAAACTCTCTAAGGTGACACTGCAGGTGGGTGGAGGGAGTAGTTACAGTTATTGAAAGGAAGGACACAAACACAAAATTAACTCCTTCAGATGTTATTTGTTGCTATTGGCTTTATCTACTTATCCCTTTTTAAAGAGCTGAGGTTTAATCCAAAAAAGAGACCAATATTTCTTATATCTCTTATTCTGTCATTATTTTTTCCTTCAATTCAGACTTTTTCTTTGTTCCCATAGAAACCTCTGAGGCTGAGGCCTCTGGCAACATAGCAACTGAGATCCTCTCTCAAAATAAAAAATAAGAAGGGTCTAGGAATATACCTCAGTGCAAAGGTCCTGGGTTCAAGTGCCAGCAACACACACACATACAGAAACCTCTATTGGTTTTGTTTTTGCACTGTTGTGTAAAGTACTTTCCCTTGCAAATCTTTTCTTTCATGCTTTCTGTGCTTCTTCCCAAAATGAAGTTAGTTAAGCTACATTAAACACTTTCATTTCTAATTTGCTAGTGTAATTTGATTGAGAGAAGGAGGGAGAGAGAGAGAAATATAAATCAGCACTAATATAAATAATGGCATAAAAATAAATAAATAAATAAATAATGGCATAATGGTTTCCTAGCCAGGTCCCAGAAATTTGACAGTTTTACATGAGAGCATGCCTTAAGTGAATACATCTTCATTTATATTTTTAACAATGGTTTGCTAGAAAAGTCTCTTTTCCCCAGATCTATTTTTTATTTTGGGGGGGAGGGTGCCGGGGATTGAACTCAGGACCTTGCACTTGCTCCACAAGTGCTGTACCACTGACTACATCTCCAACCACTCCAGATATATTTCTTAAAGCACACAAGCCATGCAAATAAGTAAAAAGTTACTGGTTTTGATTAAATTGCCTTATGCAAATGAGTGTTTATTGGATATGGGGGAAAGATTTATTTTTCCTCTTAAGCTATCCAAAAATCCTGGTTTAGATATCTGCACCCAAGTTTTGGGGTCTGAAGAGTTTGAGACTGACAGTAGCTGTGAAAAGTTTCATAGTCTTTTAAGCAAGTTGGGGGGCTTGTTTGGGGGAGCGATGTGTGTACTATGCAGGGCTCCTAGCGAATGCACAGATTGTAACATATGGAATTCATAAAGGTCCAATTACAGGACCGTCACTGTTTGCCACGGTTTTAACTTATGTAAGTTATGGATTATACTTTCATGAGATCATAATCAAAAGGTTATTCTTTGGTAATGGTGTGTTAGAAGAGCTTTATCCTGAACTTCAAAGCCATCCTCTGAGCCCAGAGAACAAAGGCTTAGAAGTTTGAACCGAGGCCAGAATCAGTCTGTATGAGTTAACAACGTCCCAGACCATCCGGGAGCCGGATCAACCTATCCACGTGCGTGAACTTTCTCTCATCACATCAGATCAACAGTCATCACTAAAAGATGACAGTTGATTCAGCTTTAATGTGTCCTTTTTTCTTTAATGAATCAGCTTGACTAACTATGTGTCTGCTCACATTTGCTTCAGAACAGTTTATTTTGACTGTAAAGCACTGTCATTCACTGGGTTTCTAGAAGACAGTGATTAGCATTAATTGGGGACACACCTAGGAAAAAGAAATGCAAACACTAAGGAATTTACTGAAAATAATTCTTAGAAATGAGAAAGCTAATGTGTAATTTAACATAACAAGTAAAAAGTAATAAGCCTTGTGGTTTGTCCTAATATCCTGGCATGCTTTAAGTGGAAAACAAAGAGGGAGGCTGTCTAATGTTACAAATGGAAAATCTGCTGCCTCCTCCTTGGCGCTTAAACTCCTTCAGGATCTAAGGCATAAAACCATTACACCAAATAAGCAAATACCATCATGTGCAGTCACGTGGGCAGCCTTTCTCCTCCTCATAGCTGCATTGTGAACCTACTGAGTGGGCTTCTTTCTCCCCAAGTCTTTGGATGCATCCTCGAATTTCTCTAGTCAGCCCAAGATAATCAAATGTCCTCTGATTACTTTAGTGCTATGATTATTTTCGTTTCAGTAATTTTAAAAACTCCATTTCTGTGTAGTGGTTAAAATTTGGATCTTCATTCAGATTTAAGTCTTGTTCCTTCCTTGGCCCACACCCTGGAGGGCAGCATGGTAGTCCCTGCTCATTCGGCCACCTCTGGCTGGCAGGCTGAGATGCCAGCCAGGGGCATGAAAAAGAGCTACGTAAGAGGCAGGATGCTGACCACCACAGTGTTTCCTCTGGCTCTAGAGCTGATTAGAACTGATCTGGTTTTGGTGGGTGCCTGTGGTTTGCCCTTCTGGGAACACTTGACCACTTTGCCCATGATAAGGCCATGCCTTGCCTCCGGCTAGGGGCTGACAGCTGTGGCACCGCACTCGCTCTGGTGCAGCTGTGCGGTCTCCTTGCCATTTCCTGAACACACCAGGTGCACTGCCACCTGAGAAAGCAGGCACTTGCTGTTCCTTCCACAGCGGTGCTTGCCGTGTGCTATCTGCACAGCTTGCTCCCTCACTTTGTTCCAGTCCCCAGTAAAACCTTGTCTCCTGCAGACAACCTCTGCCGACCACTCTCTCTGAGCTAGCATCTCTTTACAATATGTGTTCTCATTCTCCACCATCTTTCCTTGCTTTGTTTTTGCACATAGCACTTGTCATTACTTGATATATGGCCATGTAAACATTTGTTGAAAGTTAGGTATCTCCTTTTCTTCACCACATGGAAAGTAAATACCATGAGGGCCAGGACTTCACCTCTTTCCTTCGCTGCCGCATCCCAGTGCTGGGAGCAGTGCCTGGCATACTGAAAGCACTTAGTAAATATTTACTGAATGACTGCAAGAAGGAATGAACAAAGAAAAATCAGTGAAATAGAATGACTTGTTCTTCTCTTCATGCCTCAATTTGGAAACTTTTACTTACTTTTTATTTACTTTAAAAACTTTGTCATGATCTGAGGTGTTGGCTCTGGTTCCTGGGCTAAAAGACAGATCTATGAAATGCAAAGATATTTTTGGAAGTACTAGCACACTACAACTTAACTACAAGAACACTTGACCTAGTGTGTAATTTCTTTCTATGCAGATTGTAATACAAGACATTGCTTGTATAGGATAAATTATTGAAGTTAGTTTAAACAGAAAAGATACTTTTATTTTCATCAGTAAGTTTGGGCAAATAGTATTATTATCAGAATTCTTAAAGATAAGGCTGACACTTCCACTAAAGCTCTCACCTTGCCTTATGCCATACTAGACAATACAAGCAATGTAAACTGCCGATTTAAAACTGTACCTTTGGGCTGGGGATTTAGCTCAGTGGTTACAGTGCTTGCCTTGTAAGCATCAAGGTCCTGAGTTTGATCCCCAGCACCAAAAAAACAAAACAAAACAAAAAACTGTACCTTTTATTTAAAAATATTCTTCATTGTTGTCTTTGTCATTAGAAAAGTTTAACACCAATACAAGTAGATGAATGTGTTACAAAACTTTAGAATAACTGAGCAAATATAAGTCAAGATATATTATTCTCTGTGAATTGAAAATTATTCATTTAACAGAGATGTAAGTATGAGACTTTTTCCTTTTTTAAACAGCCTTTTGTTTGGAAATTTTCAAACATATATAAATATAAACAAACTAGAAAAACAAATCCCTGTTTACTCATCACCCTAGACTCAAGAATTACTGACTCAATGACCAGACTTGTTTCATCTATACTCACCACTCACTTCTCTCTCCCAGAGTATTTTGGAACAATCTCAGGTAGGGCATCATTTCATTCATAAATATTTCAGTGTACATCTTTAGAAATCAGGAAAATTTTTTTTAAAAACCTCAAAAGCTATTAAAAATAATTCCCTAATATAATCAAATATCAAGTTAATATTTAAATTTCCAACTAGCTCTTGTAAGTGCCACACATTTTTAAAGGTTGGTTTGTTAGAATTTTGTTTTTTTGGTTTTTTGTTTTTGGGTTTTTTTTTTTTTTTTTTTTTTTGGTGCTGGGGATCAAACTCAGGGCCTTGTGCTTGCAAGGTAAGCACTCTAACCACTGAGCTGAATCCCCAGCCACAGTTAGTTTGTTAGAATGAGAAGCCAACAAGGTCCTCTTATTGTGAGTGAAAGATAAGTCTTTTAGGTCTTGTAATCTAAAGGTTTCCTCTCATCTCTCTCTCTTTCATTTGTTCAGATTTTTGTTACAGGAACTGAATCTTTGCCCTATAAAGTTTCCCACTATGTATTTGAATTTTGCAGATTACATCTTTACAGTGTGGTTTAACTTGTTCTTGTAGCCTCTAAGTTTACTATACATAAATAGTTTGATAAGACAGTTCTAATTTGTCTTAAAGCTAAAGAAGTAAGATAATTCTAATACTCCCTGTATATATTATCTAACTTGAATTATAAATCCATATCTTTGCGAAGCTCTTATGCTCCTAGTCTTCCCTCTGCCAGAGAAGTTGCCACTCTTTCTCTGCTCATTAAGACCATCCTAATTCTACTACCCTTTCTCAGGCACACCTTTTCTGATCCCCAAAGTACATATAAATGCACATTCTCCAAGCACCATATATTTTCGGAGGTCTTTTATCATCGTCTTAATTTTTTTAATTATTTGATTAATGACCAGTCCCTTTTAGCCAGCAAGTTCCATTTGTTCAAAAACTATATATCATTTTACTCATTGTGGCATCTTAGGTATACATAACGCAACTGCCTGACACAGTCAGTACATATGTGTTGAATGAATGAGAAGCTCCAGGCCTGCTAGTAAATAGTAGAATTAGAACTCAAGCCAGGTTGGTCTGACTGTAGCCAGATGTAACCCAAATACTATCCAGCTTTGTGGCCTGGTTATTTGGACTATTAGCTAAGTCCTTTGGAAAACCAGCTCGGGACAAGTTTAGTCTTATAGGTGCCATACTTCGCATTTCTTGCTATTTTGTGATTGGGATTGCAGTGTCTATCTCTCAGCCATGGCTTCAGCTTTTGGGTTTTTTGTTTGTTTGTTTGTTTTTTCTATACCAGAGATTGAACCCAGGGGCTCATCGGTGAGCTATATCCCAAGCCTCTTTTAAAAATATTTTATTTTGAGAAAGGCTCTCACTAAGTTGCCCAGGCTGGGCTCTAACTTGGAATGCTCCCATCTCAGGTTCCCAGAGTGCTGAGATTACAGGAATGTGCCACCTTGCCTGACTCTTTTGTGTTTTAGTCTCCCTGGCCTCAAACTCACTACCTTCTTCCCACCTCAACCTCTGTAGTACTGTAATTATAGGCCTGTGCCACCATGCTCAGCTGAGTTTGTGTTTCATTTAAAGTCAGAAATTTTATGACTTGGTGTGGTGAAATGTGATTTGCCTATTGTTTTGAAGAAAGGTATGACTACTTTGATTCAAAGTTTGTGTTCACTTTTCAGGGTTTCTGAGCCACAAAGAATATATTAGCCTCTGGCAATTCAGGTAATAGCAGACACTCCCTTCTATAAAAGAGTGTTTATTGGGGGAGACAAGTAAATAGAATTTACTGTAAGTACAGCAGTAAAGATAAAGGAAAGAAGACTGAAAAGAAACATCTGGAGCAGGGACAGTTTCACCAAAGAAGTGGCCTTTCATTCAAGCTCTGAGGAGTAAGTCAGAGTTTAATTGGTGGTCAGGGCAAGGAGTGAGCATTCCAAGTATAGAGTAGGAGCCATACAGAGCATAGCAGTTCACAGACTCAAAGACTGCTATGGTTAGGTCAGAGACTAGGGAGGCAAGACATGGGCCAAGAGGCCAGTGGGCAGAGCTACGGCGGATGCAGAGCTGTAGCCAAACTCTTCCTTGCGATTAGAAACCGTAAGGCTTTAAATAGAGGATGATGTAGTCCAATTGGCATTTAGGAAAACACTGGATGATAGGGTGGGTTGGAGGTGATAAATCTGAAGGACATGAGTTGCTAAGAAGACAGGTTAAGAGGTAACTGCTGGAGTGTGAATGAGAAATGTCTGAAGTTTGATAGTAACAATGGGAAGGAAAGGAGGGAATAGATCTGAAGAACCAGTGAAAGTTCACAGAGGTAATCAGTAGAAGAAAAGTTAGAGGAGTCTAGAAAGACCACCAAGGCTGTACTGTGGAGAGTCAGGTGCGCACTGTGGTGTTGTCTTAAGAAATACAGGTGAACACATTCCTGTAATGCCAGGACGCTGGGGCAGGAGCTCATGAGTTCAATGCCAGCCCGGTCTACAGAGTGAGACAGTGTCTCCAAAAACAAAAATAAACAAGCAAAAAAGAAAAAGAAAGAAAGAAATATAGGTTCATTGGGAAAATAATGTGTTCAGTTCAAACATGTTAGGTTCAAAGGGAGATGTTTGGTGGATAGTCGTTGATGTCGATTTGAATCTCAGAAGGATGAACACCAGAGATACCAATTTGGAGGCCACTGAAATGTAAATGTAAACTAAAGTTGTGGAAGTGGCTGGTTATATCCAAAAGAGAACAAGCAAGAAGGGCAGACCGGTAGGTGCGTTAAGGATAGACTCCTTTTTAAGAATACGGGAAAAGGTAAGTGTCCACTCTCTCCAGAAAAATATTCATAACACGTATGGACACAAAAGCTGTGGATTCTGGACGGGTGCATGGGCCTACATTCAGAACTCCTTTTTAAGGTATAATCGAAGAGAGAAAATGTGATGGTGATTAGAGAAAGAGTAGAGAAGCAGAAAGAAAACTAGACGAGAAGGCTGCTATATGTAAGTCAAAAAAGAAACAACAAAAAAATTGATTGTAGTTAAAAAATTTCAGAGAATACAGAAGAGATAAAAATGGAAAAGTACTCATTGGAATTAACAACTTGGAGACGGTCAGTGAGCTTTTTATTTTATTAGTTCATGTTTTCAGTGCACAATTATTATATTCTTTGTGGAGAGGTGGTACATGTACACAACACATCTTATTTCTCTTGTTTCATCCCTTTCCTTCCCCTGCCTTTCCCTTCTCTCCATCTCTTGATCCCCTTCACTTTTGTGAAAGATCTGTGTCCGTGCTTCCTACTATGTTTTATTTTGCTCTATAATTTATTTATATTTTGGGTTTCTCATATAAGAGAAATCATGTGAAACTTAAGCTTGTGTGTCTGATTTATTTCACTTAACATTATAGACTTAATAGTGATGGGGCAGTTTGTTCAACTATAGCAAAGATTAATGGACAAAACCTAGAGGTCATGAGGATAAACCCTACTGGAAGCGTTGGAGTGACAGTAAAGACAAGACTGGCTTTTTAACTTTGTCACCACACTGGTGTACGGGAGGGAAGATGGCCTAGTTGATGGGGTCAGTCTCATAGGATGTGGGAAGGAAGCAGGGTTGAGTATGAATGGACTGTTTTATAGGTGAATGGGAGGAAAGCTGTGAGAGTTGGTTTCTGATAATCTCTGTTTTCTTTGTGAATAAAACATTTTCATCAACAGAGAAGATAGGGCAGAGGAGTTTTGGGAAACTATGGAATTGTTGTGTAGAGAAGGGAGAAACTAGGGATGTCTAAAAGAATTATTCAGGGGCATCTGGTGGGCATTGAAGTTGGTGGCACAGACCTGGACAGACATGAGATTATGGATTTTCGTCATCAGTGTTACTCATAAAATTGTTTGGGTTCTGCCTCAGTTTTTTTTTTTCCTTAACAGGATAAACAATGCATGTGTGAGTAACCGTTTCCAAATACTAATGAGTAGAGGAGCTTAGAAAATTAAATGGGTCATTTATGTTATATTATATAGACAATATTTTTTCCTAAATATAAAACAAAATGTATAGAATAAATGGCAATTCTTTGAATCTTCTGGTATTAAAATTAGTCCTCTGACTTAAAATTAGTCCTCTGTAACAATGAAGTTACAGACTTTTTTTCTTTTTCTGTTGGTTCTTAAGAATACAACAAACTATTCACTGGAGAATATCTTGTAGCATAGTATTTTGATGTATGGAATTATAATTTTATGAGTGAAGCAGTCCAATTAAGGCACATCTCATAGTGTTTACCGAGTACTTTCATGTATTTTTCAAATCATTAAGCTGAAACGGAAGTTTGGTTTTCTTCTATTTTTTATCAAAGAAGTAAGTTAACACTCTCCATGTGTATTCAATAAAAATATATTAAAGAATATAAGAAAACTATCTGGAGCTAAAACAAAGAAAAATATGACATAATTTAAGTATTTTGAAAGTTATCATTGAGACTACCTCCTGACATTTCTAAGTCAGTTAACAATTTTCACTTTCCAATCAGTAGGACGAGGTACAGCAAATACATACCCATAGAGATAACTGCTGTTGTAAAGAACTACGAAAGAAATGGAACATTAATTTTGCCTTTTTTGAGCTACTTGTATGTGCTATCCAAGTTTATTGTGTACATTTTAATGAACAGCCTAAAAGGGAGGGGTGCTAAAATAAACCAGCATGTGAAATGCATGAAGGATTATGCAAAGGAATGAGATACCAGTGATGCATGAATGCACTTCAAGGGTGTAAGAGTAATTGTTCGGTTGTTCTTTAATTATTATTAAAGAAATTGTTCTTACCAGTTTTCTCCCCCACCGCCATGTAAATGAGTACTTAATGCCTACTTCTGAAGCTTTAAGAAAAGAAATATTCAAACTTAAGGCTGGAAATGAGAAGAAAACAAATGACAAACATTCCTCTTTTTGCAGAATTTAAGTCTGCCTCTCGTTTCCTCCCAAACATTTATTTGCCTCAAACAGCTGCTCTATTAGTCCTTCCATATTCTTAAATAACTATTGTGTCTCAGAGGAACTCGTAGTTCTAGGCCCACGTTTCTCAGCTTGTTTCTTTTTTCCAAACCTCCTGTTTGAACTTATCTCTGCTCCTAAAGTGCCAGCTTCACCCTCATTCTCTTTCTTTAGTCCCTCACCTTTCCCTTCCATAACTGCCCAGCGCTGTCCTTCCTCCGAGTGTCCAATTTTCAGGTTGGCTTTGATCCGGGACTTTGCAACTGCTCGAGCTGAAGCAGGCACAGTGTGAGGAGGTACTTGTGATAGGAGTTTAAGGCATAAAAGAGAGCAGACACTTTCCAAGCCCACTGCTGCCCATGTTGCCTTTTCTGTTGGAAATGTTGATAATCCAGTGAACGCCATATGTGGAATGGTACTGTGTTTGGTTTAAAGACTACTTTATATTTATTTTTACACTCCTTTTTTTCCACCCTTGAGACAAACTGAAAAAAATCTTTTCCATTTTCCAATGCTTTGATTTTCTACTTCCTTATTACCACTCCCAAAAAAAATAAAAATAAAAGACCTCAACTTTAGGTTTTGTATAATACAAAAGAGTTGTAGAGACCTCCATTGCTTCCCTATCTTTAGGAATTTGGAAAAAAGAGTGACTAGCCAGCAATTTGTCAGATAGCCAGGTCTGTTTCTGGTTTGCCTGAGCAGTGGTGATTCCAAACCCTAGGAGGGAAAAAACGGCAAATGTCTTAGAAATTTCAGATTTATGTGAAGCAAAACTGTGTAATCTCCTGCCAGTTTTAGTTTAGAAAACTCTCATGGTCCTGGATTTGTTTACTTGAACTTTAAATTTTAGTATCACCATTATATTCCAATAATTTCACTCCCTCAATCCAGTCCACTGGCTGTGGTCTGATCTAGGGTGTATAAAAATGATTACTAGAACAGAGGAACTTGGCTGATTGATACGCTCTTCTTAAGCAATGTTCCTTTCAGTGCCAATTTAAACTAAGACAGTTAAATAATTAAAGAACTACTCTGTGTGAGAAGGTGCTTTTTCTTTCTACTTAAAAAAAAACTGTTCATAAAGCTAGTTGAAAAATATGCCATTGTTACCTCAGTTTCCCAGTGAAATTACAGTTACATATTGTAATTTATAGAATCCAAAATGACTAGAGGCCCAAGTGGGAAATACGAACCAAAAGAGCACTGGGCAAAGTTACATGTCAGAACTGGACCTTGTTTACATTATCTGCTTACATTCTGTCTGGCAGCCTCATTACCATGGTTTTGTCCCCGAACAAGCATAAAACAGTTACAAACTACACATAGATTGGCTAGATATCAAATGTCAAAGTTTTTTTTGATTGCTCTTTTTGTAAATTATTTTGTGTTTTCCATGTGCAGTGCAGAGACTGGTCACACAGCAAAGGAAGAATGAATCTTTTGACCCATTAAAAATAAGTCAGCAGTTGCCCAAAACAGAAAAGCTGCTGCCTTACAGTAGAATCGGAAGCTCATGGCATTCACCACAACTGTGTGCTCTGAAATGCACTGGGTATAAGCTTGTGGATGCTTCTCAGTGGGTCATTCATTCATTTAGCAAATATTTTTCAAATATCATGTTTGTATTCCCTTTCTAGGTACCTTCCTGAAAGAGTTAAAGACATCATGAATACCCATGTTTATAGTAGAATGGTTCATAATAGCTGAATCTTGGAAATGCCCTATATGCCAACCAATAGATGAATGGATAAAGAAAATGTGATATTTATACGCAATGGAATACTATTCTGCCACAAAGAAGGATAAACTTGAGTCATTTGTAGGTAAATAGATGCACCTGGAGACCATAATATTAAGCAAAATAAACAAGACACGCAAGCTTAAATATCACACAGTTTTTCTTATAGGAGAACCTCAAAATATAAATAAAGAGCAAGATAAAAGACAGGAAGTAGGGAGATCTTTTTCATATGGGAAGGGGATCAAGAGATGGAGGCAGGGGGGAAGAAAGGGAGGGAAAAGGAGGAGAAGGTAATGGAAAAAGAATCGAGATCCGTTATATGCATGTACCAACTCCCCACAATGAATGTAATTATTATGTAATGCAAACATATACTAATAAAAAATAAAGAAAGAAAAAATCTTGCTTGTGCACAGGGCTGCATGTATCTTTAGTTGTATGGAGGAAAAAATATAATCCCATTCTTAGCCATGAAGAATTTGAAAGTTAGATGATAATACATGATATCCACATATGAACAGTGGAATAATAACGCGTAGAGCTGCATATTTCAGAGCCAGGCTGATGTGAGTCTGGTGAAGTCAGTAGGGGAGAAAGTACTTGGATACAGGCTGGCTGTGGTTTCGCAGCTGGCCAGTTGAGTTCCAGAAGATGACCCCTGTTGGGGAGTAGTAAGAGATAAAGGAAATTTAGAATCAGACAGTGGAGGTATTTACCTAGCTAAAGGCCTTATCCAAGAGATAAGAGGAGGTAGGAAAGGACTGTAACTTGGAAAAAGTGATGTTTTAATTAGATTTATTAGTTTACATTATGGCAGATATTTTAAAAACAAAGGCAGGAAGGGTATTTTAAAGAATGTTACAATAACACCAATATAAGGAAGTGAAGGTTGGCGTAGAGCTGAAGCAGTGGAGATGAAAGAAAAGGACAGAATTAGAAGAAACCATTAAAGGGGAAAGGATAAAAATTTGGTATCCCGCCATGAAGAGATAAGATACAGACAAGAAACAATGACTCTGAGGTTCAGTACCTTTGTTACAAGAAAAATGCTAATTCTGTTGACAGATATAAAGAAATCAGCTGGCCTTGGAAGATAATGAACTAGACTTCATGAAATAGGTGAAGAGTAAGATGAGTCAGCACTTTGGAAGAAGGGTGTGAACAGTTTATGTTCAACATTGCAGCTTCACATCACTACGGTGAAATACCTGAGGCAACTAATTTATAAGAGGAAAAGGGTTTTTTCAGCTCACAATTTGTATTGGGTCTCTGGAGAGGGCAGCACATCATGGCTACAGCATGTGTCAGGTTAAGTGCTTACATGTGGAGCCAGGAAGCAGACATGGTGAGGCAAAAAAAGAGATTAGGGTCTCAGAACCCCCTTTGAGGACCTAAGGACCTCCCACAAGGCCCCACCACCCAAGGATTCCAGCACACAGTAGCACCATCCTGGGACCAAGCCTTTAGCACATGGCCCTTTGGGAACACTCATTAAACTATAGCAAGCAGTATCGTCCAAAAGGACCATCTGTCAGATTATATGAGTTTTATGATAGAATATAAAGAGGGAAGGACCAAGGACTGAGAAGCCAATGAAAGTCAGTAGAATGAAATTCACTGAATAGCTGTAGCTCACTGATGGCTAAATTATAGTGATTTTCTATGATTCTGAGCTGAAAGGAGAGTTAATGAGGAAATACAGGAAAACTAAGTAGAATGAAAAGCAACAGAATGTCACACAATCAAAAGTTAATGAGTTTTGAGTTCAAAGGATGAAATTTTGTAGTGAGATAGCAAGAAGAATGCTGAGGAAGAATGTGAGATCTGTCAGTTGTTATTCTAGACGTTCAAGCGTCGTGTTACTTTAAGCATTGGGTATATTTATTCATTTTGTTTGGTACTTTAACATTGCACTAGTTTCTTTTCCTGTTTATTTTAGTAGATTGCTTCTTGCCCTTCACATACAATTAAGAGCTATTTTATATCCCTTTGCAACTTCTCATACCCAGTGCCCTGCTAATCTGAATCTACTTGTTGTTATAATAATTGTTGTGAGGATTAAATAAACAGTGACAGTGATATAATAAATACTGAACAAAGATCATTTAGATTTTCAAAACTTCTGTTTTCCATATGCTTTGTATCTGCAAATGCCTGAAATTTTCTTTGGAACAAATGTGATACTTTTACTGTTTTAGTGTTCGCCCATGAATGTTTGGGTCAACACGGATTCCCCCCATTCCTCCATTTCTCCATCCTTCTGATGGTTAACGCAATTCTCTGCTCCCTCTCTCTATGTCTACCGCAAAAAGAATGCTGGAGCAAAGGCTTTATGAATTGTCCCATTTTGCTGTTCATATGATGTCTTCATGTATTCTGGAAGGAACAGCCATAATTTCAGCCAAGTCAATTGGAAGCAAGATAAACGGCCTCCAGCACTCTTTTCTTGATAATATTTGGGTGTCTTTTATGCTTCTCCATGAAAAGAAAATTTACTGCATGGTAAACCAGGCCAACAAAATTTTTCAGCAGCTTAATTTAGAAGTGAATTATTCTCCTGAATAGACCCATTCTTTGCTTGAATACAAAGCAATCTTTTCATGCATTTCCCTAATAATCACTCAACTTGCATTTACCTGAGTTTCCACTAATGTCATTTAATAAAACAAAATGTACTTTTTTCCTCATAGAGGTTTCAGAGTCTCCAATATAACTTCTCCATTACAGTTCATTCTCTGAGTTCTTTTATCTAAGTAATAAATTCACAATTTGTGAAACTTGTTCCCAAACTATAAAGCTATTTCTCTGTTCTTTTTGGCATAGAATTTAGGTTTTATTTGCTTCCAAGTAAGTTTTCCAATGGAGAGAATAGGGTCTAGGAATAGTTATTACATTACAAATAAAAATGGAAAGTTCTGTCTAGAAGTTAGAATATGGTGTAAATCTATCATTCATTTCATCAGCCATTTTTATGACTTTTAAATTTAAGCCCTGAAGTTAAATGAAGCCTGCAGCTACTCTCTATGTCATGGTAATGGTAATATATTTGTAGAAATATTTGTGTCATATTGGTGGTTTTTCGTAGATCTCTTTGTAATGGCAAATGAAACTTCGAAGAAGTCAGTGTCAAGATCAGACAAAAGATCAATTTATAAGCGGCTCTCAAGTTAAAACTTTTAAGAAGCAATGAAACTAGTACAAGGACAAAAACCTTTCTTACAAAATACACCAAGAATAAAGAAAATTACACATTTCAGAGATTCAAGCTCCATCATCATCTTCAAGAAGTTATAAACAAACAAAATAGAAACTGCCTTTTGTTGGTAAGATCCGAGGAGGAAGGTGTTTTGGCCTAGAACAGTCTCAGGATGACGCAGATAAAGGGTGATGTGCACTGATTCTCAGAGATATCAGAGGGACAATCTAAAAGCTGTAGTCGGAAATGTGTTATTGATAAAATCAGCATATTAGCTGTCCAGAGAAATTTATTAAGCCTAAGAGCAGCTTGTTTAGGAATCATGCCAGCTAGTTATAAACTTTCTGGTACTGAATCTAACAGATCGCCTGCCTTCCTAGCCCACTTTGTACAGCTGTACGGAGAGCCGAAGCTTCTGTAAAGTTATGTTTCTGGGCTCTGAATGAAATTCTTTCAGTTCCACAGTCTTTGAACGTTGTCAAAACTTTCTGAAAGAAACATTCGGAAGCTACTTTAAGAAGCTACTTTAATACTGGTTGTTGTTTGTCACTTTCAAGGAGATATACAAGAAATTTAAATAAAATTGTTGCATGAGCACAATTGGAAGTGCAAGGAGACTATTTTCTCAATAGTTAGAATTACACAAATAGAGTCGGGGATTGTCATTAGCCACACAGACTAAAAGCAGGACACATAATTAATGTCTGTTTTTGAGTAAATGTATTAGTTTCATTATTAAAGTTACAGAATCACATACAGAAAATTTGAAAAAGAAAGAGAAAAAATAGTTACCCTCAGTTCTATATAATACACAATCACTGTTCTGATGTTTTACGTTTTTCTTAATAAAAATTATTTTTAAAACTAAGAATCAGATTTTTATTAAAGTTATCTTAAGTTTTACAATGTAATTTTTAAATACATTGCCTACAAAAAGGCAGATTTAATTTAGACTATGATAAAGATATATTTATGGGCTAGCAAATTGTAACTTCCTTTATGGTATTCAGTGTTTTTTTGTTCTCTCTGCTCAGTTCTTCACTGTCACTACGTGAACTGTTACTAAAATGTTTAGAATAAGGGTCAGCACATGATGGGTATTACACCGGTATTCATTATGTTATTGTTGCCTCTTGTTATTACTGTACTTACAATAAAAGTAATCCAAATGTAGTTAATTAAAATGGCATCCAGCACTAAGTGCTTTCATAGTGCCAACTAAAATATGTTTTAGAGCAAAGTGTTAAGTGATAGATATCTAATAAAGTATAGAGGGAAGAGCAGCTGGTAGAAGTCATTTGAAACACCTGGATTCATGAAACCCAGTCCACTTCTAATACAGCTATTGGTTTTCCTGCAGAGACAGAAATACTATTCATTCCCTTTTTCAAAGGAATTCATTCCAAATTGAATTACCTTTCCTGACAACATTCCTTTCATCAGGCATCTTTCAGATCTCTGCCTGCTCTTCGACGGAGTGGGAATCATCTGTCTTATGATCCTTTATTCTCAGAGACCTTCAAGTGGATGAATTTAATAAGATAGTTCATGAAACTCTGTTATTCACCAAGGGAACCACGTGCAGTGGTCTTCTAGAACTGTTGCCACAACTCAGAAGGGGGCACAGTGGGGATTGGGTCAATGAAGGTGTTCTTTTTGGCTTAGTGAAACCAGGAAGTATTTTTTGAATCACAGCGAATGTAGACAGTATCTCTATAAGAGCTGAGATTATGCCTTTGCGTTGTTATCTTCCTATGAAGTCGTTAATGCCTAATACTTTTGATACTGTGATATAAAACAAAGTTGCTTGAATGTCTACCATCTTCCTTGTTGGAAAATAAACTTTGTTCTACATGTAAGAAAAGATCTATTCTTTTTTAGCTTCCTTCTAGCTCATGTCTGTATAATTAATTTCTTTAACCTATCTAAATTCTGTATATCTCTACAGATAACTGCAGAACCACTTAACATGCCCAACTCACACCTTATATCATTCAGTTCTAAGCAAGAACATATTATTTCTAGCTGGAACACTTTTAATAAAAAGATTGAGAATCAATTAAGCATCAAAGCTTTATTTGTGAGGTTATACACCACTACTTTCCATATTCTTAGCCACTGGAGTAGCAAAAATTTTTTTCTCAACTAGCTACTTAGCGGGGAAAATAAAAATGTTTACATCGTAAAGTTTTAAGATTTGTCATATTGTGGTGGTGCTTTTTTGCATTTTTGGCTTTTCTCTCTACAATTAAATCAAGGCCTTAAATATAAACCTTTCAAAGGGAATGACACTGAAAAACAAATATTGACAGCAAGATCATTAAATTTTGGCCTTTAATATTTTATTTTGCCAATAGGTTGCTATTTTCATCATCCCTCGTTTATTATAGCTCTACAAATTCTGATTAAAAGACTCCTTTCAGATTTGAAAACAATTAAAAAATAATCCAAGAGGCTGAGATGGATTTTCTAAAGGCTAGTCAATAAACACAGAGAGTTAAGCCTACACAGTATCTTACATGTCGGGGGCTGAAGAGTTCCTGTAGCGAAAAGTATCACTCTTCCATCAGAAGATTTGTCTAGAAGTGCCTTCTCACTCTCTGTGGTTTCCACAGTACTAATGTCAATGCCTTTTGTTGTAGGCAGAATATTTCTATGAATTCCTGACCTTGCGCTCCTTGGATAAAGGCATCATGGCAGATCCAACTGTCAATGTCCCTCTGCTGGGAACAGTGCCTCACAAGGCATCAGGTGGGTAGTCTTTGGCTTGGAGAAGAGTTCACACTTAAAATGTAATGGTGAGGAGTAAAATATTAAGATCCAAATGTCATCCATCAGAGGAATTATGGAATGTTTGTCTGAAGAGATCTGTGGAATTTAGGGGAACTCAGTTATCTTTTAGGCAAAGGATTAAGATGTAAGTAAAGAAATGATGGTTTTATAATTTTCTAAAAACTCAGAATAGCCCCAGCCTGTACCCATAATACCCATGATGAACTCATAAATTATTTCAGATTTACAAAAAAAGGAAGAAAGAACAAAATATAAAAATAGTTGGTGAGCTATATCCAGCCAATATGTGTGGATTCACATAGTGCACACGAATGTAGCAAAGATGCAAAGTAAAGGATTGGTGGGCAAGGCCCTTGGGTTCAATCACCAGTACTGCAAAAACAAGCAAAAACAAAGTAAATGATTGGGAGCAAATCGGATAAGTCACGAAAAACTTCCCAAAACTAGCATAGTATTAGAAGGAATTTGAAGGAAAGAAAAGACATAAAAAAGTGAGAGAAAAGGATTCTACCTTTAAGAGCTAGTCGTCTTTCTCTGCTAAGAAAATAATAGTATGTCATGCTTGTTTCCAGCTTTTCTTTTTCCACTCACATTATCTAATTTGAGTACTTCAAGATCCAAATTATAGCTCCATTTTATAAATTAAAAAATGAAGACTTATGAGATTTAAGTGACTTGCCCAAAGTCAAATGTTAGTAATAACCAGTGAAATTGAGACTAGAGCCCACGATTTCTAACTTTTAGAAAGATACAGAGATCTTGTATGAACTTGCTCATATATTCCCTACTAGTCTTCTTTAATGAATATATATTTTTATATAATTACAGTGATGTCAAATATATGGTTTTTGCATTGTGATTTTTTCTTTTTAACATTTTACCATAAACATTTGTCTGTATCATTTATAGATTTTTTCCAAAAATTATTTTTAAATGGCTTTGTAAGGCATTAAAATGCCTATTATAATATTTTATGGATATACCATAATTTGTTTATACATTCCCTTGTTGTTTGTTCATGAGATTGTTTTAAGAGTTTGTATGCTACCATTATCGCAATAAACATTCTTTTAAGACTGATGGATGGCAGATTCCATAAGGGCAGGGGCCCTACTTGTCTTATTCACCACGGCGTCCTATATTGGGCCCAGCAAAGAGCAGACACTCAGAATAATTACTTGTTGGATTAACGTGTGTACAAAATCTTGGTGCTTATCTCATTATTTAAAAAGTTTTGGAGGTGGAATTATTGTACAAGAGGTTATGAATGATTAACTTTTCAAAACTTTTTAAAAGTCTCTTAAATAATTTGCCAAAATACCGATATTACTTTCCATAAAGTTTGTACCCAACTTGTGCCCTGTCTAGCAGTGTCGGGGAGTGCCGGGCTTACTATAATCTCATGCAAATAGGTTATTAATCATGCAAGTACTTTGCTGATTTAAAAAGTAAAAAGTGACTTTTTACAATGTTCTTTTGATTTTTTGAATACTTATTGAATTTTTAAAATCTTCTTGAATCTATTAGACTATGTAAAATACCTGTTTATAATACTTATTTTTACATCGCAATAATAGTGTTTTTATTTGCTTCCAAAGTTTGTTATATATAAAGTAGATTTACCTTTTACTGCATTCAAAAAATTCATTTGTATTTTATCTTGTGTTTTGGAGGTGGGATAAAATTCTATGTTGTCAAACCTGTCTTTTACTTTGCAATTTTTTCCCCATTCCTTTTATGTTTAGAAATTAATTCCTATTCCAGAGAACAGTTAAGTGATAACTTATATATGCTTTTCGTATTTTATGAAAATGTATGTTGACAATAGTATAAAGTAGAGCTCTCACCCAGGTTGTTTTTCTGGGTCATCAGCTTTTCCAGTGTGAAAGATTGTGTGAATTCATGATACGCACCTTATTTCACAGTAAGTTCTTCTACATGTAGTTCTCTACAGCTTAATGTTTGTTTTAATATTATAATAGTTGTAGATTTTAGTCTTTTAAAATAATTGATAACAAAACTATCTGTTTTTAAAATTTTTAATCTTACTCTTCTAGAGAACATTGGAAAAATTTTGTCAGATGTCAAATAAAAATCTCTTTAGGAGTTAATTTAAATCTATAAAATGATTTCGGGTTGCAGTGATCTGCCACTTCCAGTGAATCTACATTGCTGCATTCCAGAATTGCAAGACTAAATGAGCAGTTTCTTGGCATAAGTGTCATCATGAATGTAGACAGGACAAATATGAACTTAGTTCCCTCCCAGGGGATTTGCTACCCATCTAGAGGGACAAAGGTTCTAGGTTAAATAAACGAGGGCTTGAGTTTTGAATATGTATCTGCTTGAGATTTGTAGCCCTACAGACAGGAACGTCTTATCCAGGTATATGGGTATTCTGATGTCACTCAGATGACAGTGCTGGGACTTTACCATATCATGGAGACAAGACTCTCCAGTCCTCTGGTTCTTGGAATATGGCCATTACTTAGTCTCCTGCCATGTTACATGGTATTCCTTGGTAGTCAAAGAATTTCTATACATTTTTCTTAATCATATTTTTTACTCTTGTTTTAGAGGCATCCAGAAAAAAATACATATCTCTCAACTTCCAATTTATATTTTTTAATTTTTTTGTCTTTTTCTGATTATTAAAGAAATAGAAGTTCACTGCATTCCATTAAAGTACATCAGTTAAATTCATTACACAGTTACATCTGCTTAGCTTCCAATAAGTCTTGCATCTGTGGAGTTCTAATTTAATATTTATAGCCTACATCTTCCAATCTTTATTCAACTTTTGTGCCTAGCAAAAAAACATCTTACTGAAACTCTATCTCTTAAGATAGTAACACATAAAATATGTGAGAATGATGTGAGAATATTCTAATGGATCATGTTTGTATTAAACATCAATTTCTAATAATGCAGAATTTTTAAAAATAATATAATTTAGAGGGAAAAGTAGAGGACTCTCAGAGCAAGGTGAGATAAAAAAGAACAAGATTTTTTCAGTGATGTGGTGATGTGCCCACATGCATGCAGGCACACATACTCTGTTTTGGAAACAGATGTTGAATTTGTTTGCAAAAATGCAGGTGCAAAAGTTTATGGGAATTTCAGAGCATCGCGGGGCAGTTGTTCATTAGCCTCATTAGCTCAGTCACCACAGTAGGAGAAGCAAAGTTACCTTGAATTATTAAAAAGTAACCAAATCAGTGTGTCTTTGCTTTTAAGCATCCAGGTAGCATTCATTATTCTTCTGGGCTATTTTATACCCCCAAGCTACTAAGCTGTTCTTTTATCCCACAGTCTCCTGTATGCCTGAACGTTGAATGAAAAAAGAAAACTCTTGATCTTTAACAATTATGAAGTGCCTGCCTTCTGGCATCTGAAAAGAACAAAAACAGGAAACACAAACTGCAGGGTGGTTCAGTAAAATTACTGAGCTGTATAACAAAAAACAGTTTCCATAAAGCCAAGGGTTGGCCTCTTTGAACACTCGTCTCTGTTACAGCATGAAACCCACAGCACAGTGGTGTTTCTCAACTAAGGCTTTCAGGAATCCAACATCCAGAAATTTTTAAATGGGTGATAATGTTGGTGGCCACACTTGTTAGCAGAATAGGAAGCCCATGCTACATAGTATTTGCTGAGAGAATGAATGGCTGTCGGGGCAGCTTGAAGCACTGATGAACATGTATGTTGGATAATTTCTAACCATCAGGTAGTGTATAATCCTGTGTACAGAGGTTGAGCTCTTATCTTCCTTTTGAGTCTCTGCCCTTGTGGTAAGGGCAGTGGCTCAAATAACTGGAGGCCAGGACAGTGTGAGCACCATGCCAGAAGAGGTAGTCATTCAATTAGACTAAGTTTGCCTTTACTTCTACATCAGAATTAGTTTATATGCAATTGACTATGCATCAGTGTGTACTTGAATGCCATGTGAGTTAAGTTTAACCTGCTTTAATTTTCCTAAATTGTTTTAATTCATCTCAGTTTAAGATATACAACCTAGCCTGCACTGGAATTTACAGCAATTGGCCTAACTTCATTTAGCTTTAGTAAAGATGGCTCTCTACTCAAATGTTTATTGTTGCAAAAGCACAATGTGAATTTTCATTTCTATTGTTCCTTAGAGATAAATTGTCTATGCTTTTCTGCCTTTGATGTCTTCTTCTTTGTGCGTGTGTCTTTTCAGATACAAACTATTAATATTTATTCTCTGTATCTCCCACTGTCTATGGTGAATTTCAGTTTCTGTGTATGTGCACATGTGTTTATGTACAAGTGTGTGCCTGAGCATGTAAAGGTATATCAGTGTGTTTTCCATGACATATATCATTTCCTGCAGTGCCTATTTTCTGGCAAACAATATGCTAAGTGCTGAGATTATTTTAAAAATAGAAATAAATAGAAATAAATAGAAATCTCACCCTTAGGAAAGACACAGACCACAATGAAATCAGTACACTGCAATGAAATCATATGTGGAGATATTTGTAGAATATACAAGTGAAATGATTTAGACAGAAAGTACTCAGAAAGATTATAGAGAGTGAGTGCTATTTAATTTTGGCCTTGAAAGTGGAGTGAGAGGACACTGGACAGGAAAGAGGAGAAAGTGAATTTCAGGCGTCTGAACACACAGTCAAGCCACGGTGGACATGCACCACATGCTGGGGAGCTGGCGGAGAATCCCCAGAGCAGAGCGCGGGGTTCACAAAAGGCCGTTCACGGAGATGTGGCTAACTAAAGGCAGACTTTGTTTTGCCTTAAAGCAAAAGTATCTGAAATGTTTTAAAAGATACTTACACTTCTTATTCCCTAACCAGTCTTACGAATAAGATTTCTGTAAGCAAAAAAGGAAGACAAGCAAAGTTTGCACAAGAGTAAAGAATTTCCATTTCATGTTTTAAAAGTGAAAAATGGACAGTTTTTAACTACTGTCACTTATACAGTTCATTACTTTCTACATTGAAACTCATAAGCTAGGTGCATCCTAACTTCTGCACTTTATTGCCTTCTTCTTTTCAAATGATTGTGTACTACTGTTGAAATCATTAACTATGTTTACATGCCTCCTGTTGTTCTGGCAAACAGCATGCTAGGTGCTGAGATTATTTTAAAAATAGAAAGAAGGTAGGCAAAACTCTTTTACTTGGGTGGACATGACTTTTAATGTATTCAGTTTTCAGTGTTGCTTTGTAATTATTTTATATAAATAAGATAAGCAAAATTTTTTCTTTCTTTTGCTTTGTTCCGTTTGTCTGTGTGCGTTACTAGGGTTTGAACCCAGGGCCTTCACACTGAGCAACATCTTCAGCCCTTCTTTCATTTTTTGTTTTGAGACAGGGTTTCACTAAGTTGCTAAATTGCCCTGTTGCCCAGGCTGAGATCAAACTTGCTCTCCTGCCTCAGCTTCCCAGAATGCTGAGATTACAGGTGTGCACCACCATGTCTAGATCAAGAAAAGCAAACTTTTAAACCTGAAATGCATTAGAGCTTTAAAGAATGAAGAAAGAGGTGTGATTGGTGGCACATGCTTATACTCCCAACATTCTGAGAGGCTGAGGCAGGAGAATGGCAAATTTGAGCCTAGCCTGGACACTTAGAGATTTAGTGAGAACTGTCTCAAAATTAAAAATTTTAAAAAAAAGAGTTGGGGATGTAGCTCAGTGTGAAAGCCCTGGGTTCAAGCCCCAGTACCACAAAACCAAACAAGATGAAGAAAGAAGGAAAGTAATTTATATTAATAGTAGTTGGATGTAATTTTAAACTATTAAAATAATTCTTAGTCATATCATTTCTATTGGTTTATTAAGATGAAGGAACTACATCTTCAGTTACTTGCCAAAATTGCTTGCAGTTTTTCTATTCAAAAATGTAAAAGACTGTTTTACTCTTTTGCATTTGGCACAATCTGCCATAACCATGATGTATGTGTAAATCCTTCAATAAGGTTTTTCAAATGAAAAACATTTTTCTGTCTTTTTTTTGGAAATGGAGTCTCACTGCGCAGTTCAGGCTGCCCTTGAACTCACTATGT
>PVJO010004911.1:0-104173 GCA_004026905.1 Hystrix cristata
AAGAACTAGGTGGGGCACCCCAAGGAAAAACCTGCAAAGGAGGTAGAACATCCGCCTGCCGGTACTGTCCCCAGGAGCTTCATGCTCTCAAGCCAGCCCATGGTCAGCTGCCAGAAATTTGTCACATTTTCCTACTTTTTTTTTTTTTTTTTTGATGCTGGGGATCAAACTTAGGGCCTACCTACTTCCGTACCATCTCGTGGCTTCTGTAAACAAATGCTCAGGTCCTATGTCTTGCAGAAGCATTTGCCTCTCTAGATTTTGTTTGGTTTTTTTTTTTAATTTTATTTTAATGGTACATTTTAAATGTACATAGTGATAACATTCATCATAGGGGATTTGTACCTGTACGTGATATATCTTGTTGCTTCTTTTTTTCCCATTCCCCTCCCCTCCCTTCACCCCCCTCCTCATTTACAAAAGCTTCGTTTCAATTTTTTCCTTCCATTTCTTATTTCTCTTGTCCCTCTGTTCCTTTCCCCCTCCCCCTCCATTGTTCCCTTTCCCATTTGGACACTCTCTTCCCTTTCCCAATATAATACATTTTAGTCTTTATTTACACTTTCACTTTCTCACCAGAGAAACAATGCAGTATTTAAACATGTGTGTCTGATTTATTTCACTTAAGAGTATGGTCTCAAGATGCATCCATTTATCTAGAAATATCTCAAGCTTATCATTCTTTATGGCAGACTAGTACTCCATTGTATTAAAAAAAAAAACCCCACATTTTCTTTATCCATTCTGCTGTTGAGGGGCAGTTGGGCTGTTTCCAGGATTTAGCTATTACAAACTGTGCCACTATAAACATGGGTGTGCATATATTGCTGTGGTATGATGCTTTTAATTCTTTTGGGAAGATACCAAGAAGGGGAATAGCTGGGTCAAATGGAATCTCTAGTCCTAGTTCCCTGAGGAATCTCCACACTGATTTCCAAAGCTGTTGCACCAGACTACATTCCCACCAACAGTGGAGAAGGGTTCCTTTTTCTCCACAGCCCCTCCAGCATTTGTTATTGGCTGATTTGTTGATAATAGCCATTCTTTCTGGAGTGAGGTGGAATCTCAGGGTTGTTTTAATTTGCATCTCTCGAGTGACCAGTGATGTTGAACATTTTTTCATATGTCTATCTGCTGTTTCTACTTCTTCATCTGAGAAGCGTCTATTCATTTCTGCTGCCCACTTTTGGATTGGGTCTTTAAATTTGGAGGGTCTGATTTTTTTGAGCTCTTTATATATTTGAGGTGTTAGTCCTTTGTCAGAGGAATAGGTGGCAAAAATTTTTTTCCCACTCTGTGGGTTGTCTCTTTGCTCTGTTGGTGGTTTCTTTTGCTGTGCAAAAGCTTTTTAATAAGATCAGATCCCAGTTGTTGATTCTTTGAGATATTTCCTGGGCAACTGGGAATTTTTTCATAAAGTCCTTGCCTACACCTATGTCTTCAATAGTTCTACCTATTCTATCTTCCAACAGACTTAGTGTTTCTGTTTTAATATTTAGATCTTTGATCCACTTTGATTTTAGCTTAGTGCATGGGGAAAGATACGGGTCTAGTTTTAACCTTCGGCTTGTGGAAAGCCAGGTTTTCCAGCACTATTTTTTTTAATGTATTGCCATTTATTCTGCTGAATACATAATTTTAAAGTGTACAAATTTAATAATGGCCATAAAAGATCTGAAAACATGAAGAGTTATGACATATCATGGATTATTTAAATGTTATAAAATTCAAAGGAATGCCAGATTCCAACAAAAGTTTTTTTATGAAGTTGACACACTTTTGCTAAAATTATACCACTATCAATAGATGGTTAATGGCTTTTTTAGTAGACAAAAGTGATAAATCTGGCTCATTATATGGTTAAAAAAAATACTTGGTCTCACATACAAAGGTGCATTTTAAATCATTTCAAAATGATGCTCAGTATTTAACAGCCAGTATAGCCTGGTATCAACCAGTGAGATGAGAGCCAAGTGTTTGCCAGTCAGAACAGCTGCCAGCCAGTCCACACCACGGTGTCCTAACTACACTTTAACCTTAGTAGCCTCAATAGGAGAGGAAAAACCACCAGGCTAACAGAAGAAAATGACAATATCTTTAACTAGGCTTTAAATAAAGACAGTAAAAAGCACAAACTTTATAACAAAATGGTTAATTTGTCTACATTAAAATCAAGAATGCTCAGTGAATGATACCCCTAGATACACAAAATGCCATTCTAGGAGTTATTTGCAATTGCCCAAGAATACTCAAGCAACTCCTCAGAATAAACAAATACACAAAAAAGGAAGCTCCATGAGAAAATGAGCAATTCACAAAAAGAGAAATCAGAAAGGCTGATAGATACAATTAAAATTCTTTTGTGTTGTTGTTTGTCCGTTTTGGCAATACTGGTGGTGATTGAATCCAGGGCTTTAGTAATGAGCTACATCCCCGGCCCTTTTTTATTTTTTATTCTAAGACAGGATCTCATTAAATTGCTGAGACTGGGCTTGAATTTATAATCCTGCTTCAGTCTCCACAGTGCTAGGATTACAAGGTGTGCTCCACCATGCCTAGCTTTTAAAAAAAAAGTACCTAAATTAATGGTGGTGATTGCACATTAAAACACAGTGTCACTTTATACCCATCAGATTACCCAAAATCAGAAAGTTGGGAAACACTCAGTGCTGGTAAGGATGAGGAGAAAGGGAAGTTTCAAGTGGGAGAGTCAATCCCCATCCTGAGGACAGAGGCTATCTTTCTTCCAGTGAGGTTGTTTGGCCCTTTTGTCAAAAATAAGGTGACTGAGTGTTAGGACTTGTTTCTACATCCTCTAATGTGTTCCATTGGTCCTGGGGTCTGTTTTTTGCCAGTACCGTGCTGTTTTGATTGTAGTAGCTTTGTAATATGATTTCAGGTCAGGGATTGCGATAGCCCCTGCTTTGCTTTTGTTACCCAGAATTGCTTTTGCTATTCTAGGTTTCTTTAGGATTGTTTTCTCTAATTCTGTGAGGTATGCTTTTGGTATTTTAATGGGATTGCATTAAATCTGTACAACAATTTTGGGAGTATGGCCATTTTCACTATATTTGTTCTTCCTACCCAGGAGCAAGGGATATCTTTCCATTTTCTGATATCTTCTTCAATCTCCTTTTTCAAAGTACTGTAGTTTTTGATGTATAGATACTTTATTTCCTTTGTTAGATTGATTCCTAGGTACTTTTCATTTTTTTGGATGCTATTGTGAAAGTTGTTGTTTCCCTAATTTCTTAGTGAGTCTGTTATTTGTGTACAGGAATGCTATTGATTTCTGAGTGTTGACTTTGTATCCACTGCTTTGCTCTGGTGGTGTGCTTTTCCGTGGAGGTCTCTGGGGTCTCCAGTAGTCACTGTGCATTTGCAGGCTCAAACTGCATCACTCCTGCCGAGAGCTGGGGCCACGAGCTGGGACTGCAAGCTGGGGCCGTGAGTCCAGGCTGTGAGCCTGGGCTGTGACCTGGGGCCCCAAGCCGAGGCTGTGAGCCAGAACTCTGAGAGAAAGCGCCGTCCATCTGTTACCTTCTTCTTCTGTGCTGGTCTCTCCTTTTGCTTTCCCTGTGGGCTTCAACTCTTGCTTCAGGACCCCTGCTGGGTCCTGAGAACACGCTTCCCTCCTTCTTCTTGTCCCTAAATTGCTATATTCCAGTCTGTCTCTCTAGATTTTGAAATGGCCATTTGCCCTATAAAGTTTCTTTTTTTCTTGTTTGAGTATGAGTAGGAATTTCTTTCTTTTTTTTTTTTTGGTGCTGGGGATCAAACTCAGGGCCTTGTGCTTCCTAGGAAAACACTCTAACCACTGAGCTAAACCCCCAGCCCCCAGTAGGTATTTCTCACAGCCCTCCGAATCTCAGAGCTGAAACTGGAAGCCCTATTGTACCTTACAGAAACATCAGTTTCATAAATTTCAACCTAATAGATGGTGGCATAGTTTTCCGAGTAGCATGCCTTGCTAAATCTGAGAAAGATTTCTGTGGCTTATTCTAAATACCACTCACTGGCAGGAGATTCCCAGCATGAAAGTGGCCCTCAAACTTGAGCAGGCAACACAATCACTGGAAGGACCTGTTAGAACACAGATGGCTGGGTCCCTCTTCAGAATTTCTCATTTAGTAGGTCGCGGGCAAAGGCCCAAGAACTTTTACCCCTACCAAGCTCTCTAGTGGTGATATTAATGCCTCTCTTCCAGGGTCACACTCCAAGAACCACTGCCCTGTGGCATGCCTTGGAGCCCCAGGGCTCATCTACAGGTCTCACTTTTTATCACTTTGAGGACAGATGGTCAATGCTGAGAGGCAGCAATTAGGTTCTCAGCTCATATCAAGTGTCAATTGTCAGCAAGGAATCCAACCCATCCCCCTGCCCAGTGAACCTCTGCAAAAATAAAGCCTTATGTTTAAAAAAGAGGTAGCCACTGTTTCCCAATAGTGGATGGCTATCTTCTAGATAATGATTGATGTGAGACCAGGAGAACTTGTTTTTGAGAACAACAGTGATGCCAAAAGCAATCTCTTTGGGGCCCAAGTGTAGAGACTCAAGTACAAATAAAATGCCTCTGAAGGCTTCCTTCGTGTTGGTTTCTTTTGTTGTGGATCGTCCCGAGTGCTACATTTTTGCTAGAATTTTAGTAAAGGTAAAACTGGGTTGCTGAAGTTTACACAATGAATTGCATTTGGCACGTGTCATAATTATCTCTTCATCTATTCAGTCAACTATGTACTAAGTGATTACTCTCTGCCAATGTCTTAGGTGCTGGGATACAACAGTGAAGAAAGTCACTATACTCATGTTTCATTCTAGGGAAGAGAGACAGAAAACAGGTTTTGTGTGTGTGTGTGTGTGTGTGTGTGTGTAAATAAATGAAGCAGAGTTTTGATTAAAGGGATTTTGGCAGTGGATTGGGGATAAAGTAGCTATTTAGGGGCTTAGGAAAGGTCTTTCTGATGATATGACATTTGAGCAGTGACCAGCCAGAAAGAGATTGAGATCCTTTAAAGATGGGTTGTTAGTCACTTGTATATGCTAATGTGAATTTAACCATATTTATAATTGGACAAATAAAAATGTAAGCATAAACTCATGCCCAAAGATGTTCACAACAGCTTTATTTATAAAAGAAAAAATTGAAATTAATGAAAAATGCCCTTCCTTTCTTGACCCACTCCCACCATTCCATTGGCCAACTCTCCTGTGTGATTTCAAAGCCCTCTGTAAGTTTCTCTGATCATGTTTTTATACTTTTAAAGACTTGCTTATTTACTTCTCTACTTCCCCCCACTTGACTCTGAGGTCCCCGAGGACAGAGACTACTTGATTATGTTACATTCAGTATCTGTCATGGCATCTGACACATCATAAGTACACTATACATGCTCCATGAAAGACTCGTTCAACCACAGCAATATGTACACACCCATGTTTATAGCAGCACAGTTTTTAATAGCTAAGTCTTGGAAACAGCCCAGATGCCCATCGAAAGATGAATGGATAAAGAAAATGTGGTTTTTATATATAATGGAGTACTACTTTGCTCTAAAAAGGATAAATTTGAGGTAAATGGACATTTTTAGGTAAATGGACATTTTAGGTACCTTGAGACCATACTGTTAAGTGAAATAAATTGGACATACGTGTTTAAATATCATATTGTTTCTCTTGTGTGAGAAACCCAAAGGGTAAATAAGAACCAAAATGGATGACAGATATTGGGAAGTAGGAAGAAAATGCTCAAATGGGAAAGGGGGGGGGAAGCAAGGGAGGGAATAGAGATAATAAAAAAATAAAAAATAGTGGAAGGAAAATAGAAACAAAATTTTGTAAAGGGAGAGGGGAAGAAGGATTCAAGGGAAGGGAAGGGAATGAGAATGGGAAAAAATAATTAAGATATATTATGTACAGGTACAAATTCCCTATGATGACTATGATATACGTCGAAAGTATAACAATAAAATTAATTTTAAAAAAGAAAAAAAGATTGGTCTGATACCTCCTGGCATCTCTATAAATGGAACATTATGCAGCCATTACAAATCATGCTCCTGAAAAAAGAACAGAGAAATAATAATATTAAGTATAAAAATGAAACTGTATAAAGGGAAGGCCCTCAATTATTAGAGACCAAAATAAAGGCAGTTTCTGGATAAGATTAGCATCATTTCTGCCCTCTCTTTATATTTTTTTATATTCTACTTTGGACATATTAGCTTCATAATTAGAAAAAAAGTTAATTAAAAATACTCAGTGACTGTGTTCTACATTTGAGCCCACCAAAGTCATCACTCTGGTCCTTTCCATCTTTTTTAAAAGATGGGAGATTTTTTGGTAAGGATCTTGTCAGGGCAGGCCCACCTCAGCATGTGAGGTGTCCTTTAGTACCATGAAAAGTCACTCTCAGCTGTACCCTTTTGTCTTCCTCATCATCCCATCCCAGCTTCCCAGCATCTGATGGGTTGCTATGAAAGTAGGTTGGTTCTACCTTCAAGCCTGAATCTCCTTCTGAGACTTCTCCCCCCTGTGTCCTCCTCATTCCAATTCACTTCCTCTAAGGAGATTGCCCTGAGAACAATCCCTGTCAAGAATATTTTCCCACTTCCTCCTGGGGCCAAGGCAGGGGGAATTGTGGGCATTTCATGTAAGTGTTCAATCCCTATTCCCTGTCTCCCTTCAACATTCAATGGAAGAGCTTCAGTCACAACCAAATTCTTCATTTTCTCAGATTGAGTCTAAGAAATAATCACGAAGCTTGAAAGGAATCCATTCTACCTCTCCTAAGTTACCTCTGTTCTTTTTTGGGGGAAAAGCCCTGGAAACGCTACTGATATCTTCATGGTTTTTTCCTCTTTGGCTTCAGAATGGCTTTCTTTCTTTTCTGTCTTTCTCACAGTGAGACAGGCCTCCAACTCACAGCGACCCTCCTGCCTCAGCCTCTGGAACGCTGGGATTACAGGCGTGTGCCACCACGCCCAGCTAGGATGGTTTTAACAGTTTGGGTAGTTTAAAAATTAGTCTGAAAGCCCCTTGAAATTTAATTTTAACTAATAGAAAGTACTCCCTAGTGTAATAAACTGAAAGGGTAAATAAGGACCAAAATGCCTAATAGATATTGAGAAATAGGAAGACAATGCTCAAATGGGAAGGGGAACGGGGCGGCAGGGGGAGGAAAGGAAGGAAGGGAAAAGGAACAAAATGGAAACAAGGCTTTTGTAAATAAGGAGGGGAAGAGGGGTTGAAGGGAGGGGAAGAGAATGGGGAAAAAAGAAGAATCAAGATATATAATGTACAGGTACAAATTCTCTATGATGAATGCAATCGTTATGTATATCTGAAATACACCAGTAAAATTAATTAAAAAATAGAAAGTTCAATGAAAATTTTCATTTCCAAGGTACCTTCCCATCAAAGAGCTCAAGATTTACCAACAAACCTTAGTTTTCTGGGGGCTGGGGATTTAGCTCAGTGGTTAGAGTGTTTGCCTTGCAAGCACAAGGCCCTGAATTCGATCCCCAGCACCCCCCCCAAAAATACAAAAACAAAAACCTTAGTTTTCTGGAGAACTAGGAGTATTCTATAGGGGTAGGTAGGGTAGGGAAGCATTCAAATCTCAAATGACTTTTATCTGCTACTTATTGCTACTTAAAGAGAATGGCTCCATGAAGTTTAGTTCTTTCACTCTATTTTTTCCCCTTTCTCTTTTTCCTCAGAATATTCTAGATCAAACTACTGGATCATCTGGTGGTTGAAATAAGTTATCACATATGGCTCTAGCAACAAAGGAATAGTCCAGTGCATTTTACTGTGAATTCTAAGTTCACAAACACAACAAGCACACAATACTGTTTGCAGGAAGGGGCTACCCTTTGGTGACTCCAATATGAGATCGAGCAACAAAGCATGAAGTAAGGGACCTGCACCTTCTTCCTAGGTTCTCGTTGGCTTCAAGCACCACTTCGGACCCATGGGTTGAGAAGCAGGTCTCAGTCACCCTGGGGACAGAACTGGGAATGACTGGCAAGGTTCACCCTTTTAAGAGACTTGATTCCCCATCAGTCTGTATACCACTGACATTTATTTATGGATGGGAAAGAGTTTCTTCCAGCTTGACCCTTGCCAAGCTAAGTTTGAGAACAGGCTCTTCATTCCCATGCAAGACCCTAAGCACTCAGCCTTCCCTCTGTTCAATGTCACAATCAGCCATACTGAACACTGGTCACTCTTGCACACATTGCTTTGTTCCGGTTCTCATTTGTACTAAATCAAAAGGAAAAGCTTTTAACCAAGCCCTTTTTATGCTGAAACATCTTGACATTTACTTGTACAGAAATAATTAGAAGACTAAAACCTAATCTAATTAAAAAGGGGACCGTGATGACCTCATGTTATAAAAGCCTTTGTGGGACCTGGGAATTATTTTTATACAGACCATGGCAACCCTGAGCAATAAAGTATACACCCTGCAGTTTCCCCATCAAGGAGCTGCTTATGAAAGGAAATAAAATCCCACCACTACTAACTACAGACACACACACACACACACACACACACACACACACACACACACTGACACTTATTTATGGATGGGAAAGAGTTTCCTCCAGCTTGACCCATACACATACACACACATACACACACACGTACATACACGTGATGATGGATATAGGATGTTCTTATGGGAGAAAACAAATTAGGCACTTGAGTGCGCTGCCTAGAGGGCTGCGTACAAATAAAAGTGGCTTTACACAATTATTCAGATAATGATAATTTAATGGTTTTACACTAAAAATAGAACGCCTAACTAGCATTTTCTGCTTAGATAGGAATGTAAATTGAACAATTTAAAAAATGGAATTCACAGGCACAGATTTCAATGGATTATTTCATATGAGTCTAAGGACTTTTCTATAAGAGTAATCAAATTGTGTAAAATGGAGAAAAAGGGTTTGTATTCCAAGAAATCATTCCTCTTGGACCATGACAACTTTGAACAAAAATATTTTTCACAAAATTTCATTTTAATCATTTTCTTTTACAAAGCACAATACTTAAGACTTTTCTAAATACAACTTTAGAAAATGAAGCAAAAAAATAATCTCCATAGATGCCCAGTCAAGTCCATGCTGAATGCAAAAGAATTTTTTTTTCAAAAGTGATACTTCCAAGCTTTTCAATATTCTTGATGGGTCCATTTTGTCAAAAGTAAAGATGATAGCCTTTTGGGCATTGGGTCATCCAGTTCCATGATGCAGAATCCTCCTGCTGGTCAACCCAAAGGGGCAGTGATGAAGCCGGATATGCCAGCTTCTCTTTCTACCAGTGCTTCTCTCTCTCTCTCTTTATACAAAGCAAGCCAATGGCCTCTACAAGGAGAAGAACCAGCCCTCTACATCCCATGTTGCCAGTGCCCCATGAGGGTGCCCCAGCTGACCAATTTAATTGTTAACAATCCTACTCTGTATACACAGTATATAAAACTATATCGTTAGGGGTTTTCGTGTTGAGTAAATGAGAAATTCAAACATCAAAGAATCCAATCCTTATTCTATTAGGTGGTGGGAAATTTCTGAAGGCTTCAAGTTTAACGCAGAAATACTTGGAATAGTCGAGGGGTACAGGAATGTTTTGCACTGCCCTTAGAAACTTGGTGTTCCTGGCCCCAAGCACACCAAGAACAAGGCTGCTGAAATGGCAAGACAGCCAGAAAAGGGGACGAGGAATGTGAGGCTTCTTTCTTTACACATTCCCTTCCCTTAACTGTCTCCACCCAGAAGACCAGGGCACTAAGGGCTCTGTAAATACTGGGAAGGAGGTAAGAGCCTCAAGTAGAAAGGATGAGTCGGCAGTCAAGAGCAAGGCAGGGGAAGTGAGGAGGAAGAGAAAAGAAGAGACATTTATTTGTTATACTTTCAATGGTGAATAACGTGGTAATTTTTTTGTATCATTCCTTCGGTATTATCAATTCTCATTCTTTATGGTTGTGCAAATCTATTAATGTTCAGTAATTTCACCATGAAACTCAAGAAATAGACAAAGCAGCTGATTAGAAACAAATCAAACACTTTTGGGGGTCATTAAGGGACCACCCCCTCCACTTCTACCCCCAAACAATCTTGCAATACAGTATGCTCCTTATTTTTAGCTAAGGATGAGAAAACAGTCTTACATAGTCTAAGGCTGAACTGTTGCTACATAGATAAAGCAGACAAGCAAACATCAGTTTCCTTGGGAAGGAAAGAGCAGTTCCATAAATGCAAGAAAGATTCAATGGCTACACTTCAATAAGACCCTCCTCCCATTCTCATGGACCCGAGGAGTTACAAGTGAGCAAGGCAAATGACATTATGTGAATACAGTTTTTAAACAATAACACACACAGATAACCCAGTGCAGGAAATAATACAACTTTCCCCCCCATTGTTTTCATTTGCATTTTACTTTTATTTTTTTGCTTTAATAATAATGCATATTCTGTTCACGCAAAAGGTGCAAAGGACAGGAAGCGGGGGTTTAACTTGGCTGATGAAAAATCAAGCAGGATGACATTTCTAGTTTCATGAACAACCCAAAAGTAGGAGAAACTGAAAAGTCACAGCTGGCACCACAAAGCACATTCAACTTCTCAGCTGTCTTCTCTTAGGACCTTTGGCTAGGGTGAGAGAAGCTGTGAAGACAGTGGCCTCTAGTGGACTCGGATAAGTGGCAGATTTTTATTTCTTTATTTTTATTTCTTTTGAATCATGGTAGCTGCATCACAAAAGCTCCAATCAAGAGGGTGGTAAGAAGGCACAGATCATTGCAAATACCAGATTTTCTCTTTCTCTTTTTGTAAATATACCATCATATATAAGCTAAAATTTCTCTTAGGGTGGCAGGGTCTGCTGGCAGGGGAAGGGATGGGCTGGACCTAAAATTGCATATGTAATAGAATCCTACAGGGGAACACAAAGCGAGGCAACTTTTCGCCTGAAGCAAAAGAACAAGATGCTCATTTCTGACTAGGTGTAGTACAAACACTAGGGGCATCTGTGACAAAACACGATTAAAAAATCATAAAATTATAAAGCTTGTAAACGAATAATCTGAAATTACATTTTATTAATGGAAAATATCATCAAAATAGTACCGCTATGGACTAAACTGCCTGAGTTTTCGTTTCGCATGATATCTCAAGGTAGAAAAGCCTTTAGCACAATTTGCTCTAAGTCACAACCAGTGCCAGACCCAGGACTACACCATGGGGAAGATTCTCCTCTTGGATGGAATTTGTGTTGTGCTATCAAGACTTTTGTGCTAATCTTTCAAACAGGGACATGTTGAGGCAAACCTTTAATCTTTTGGCACAAGATTATTTTGGCTGGGGCAGAAAATTTTGAGTCTTGGACTCAGGGTGAATAATGCGACATCTTGGTTATCAAGTATTCACTTTGATTGAAGAGCTTTCTTTATGTCATTCACTTCCATCTGTAAAGGGGAAAAAGAATAAAACAAAATCACAATGAGTTGGCTGGTTTTATAGAAGCTGAAAGATAATCAAACTAGTCAGTAGAAAGAAAATAATCGACCTGACAATTTTAGAGGTGAAATGGGTGAAATGACATCTGAATAAAGACTCAAAAACAATGAATGCCAGAAATGATATACACCTAAAGAATAGGCACACAGTCACGATTCACTAGGACATAGTGGACATTTTAATTCTCAGCCTACTAGGACCCCCAAGTTTGCCAAAAGCAGCAATGATTCCAGTTTCCTAGCCAAAGGGTGGAACAGGTGGTCCTGACACATGGGACTATAATACTGTTAGAAGGCAGCTGTGGCTGGCCCACGGCTGTGTGTGTCAACAGCCCCATGATAACAAACAGTTACCTATCCTTTCTTTAAGCAGCATCTGTCCCAGTCGCCACCAATAGAACCAAATGGATGTAAGCTGAAAGGTGACCTCAGTCATCTGGAACACTCATACACTCTCCACCATTTGGTTATGGCAGAGTTGAAGCAGAGGCCAGAGGAGGACAGAGCTCCGATGGCCTGGCAGGACTGACACAGCCATCAGGAAGAAGTAAAGGGATGAAAAGACCAAGAATGGACAGCTGTGGTCCCCAGAGTCCCAATGACAACATGACGGAAGCCAACCTGCCTCCCCAGTGCCATGTCATCTCGCAATTACTATAATGAGGCCTCTTGAAAACTGGAGGGATCTTGTCACAGAGATGTGTAAGATAAATTCCAAATGAAAAGCCCAACTGGGAAGACGTTTACTAATCTTCACCTTCCACAAGACCTTCTGCCTGGGAAAGTACAGGTAATAAGTATAATTCTAAGAGAATTATCACAAAGTATATTTAAAACTGCAGAGAAATAATAGTCTTTTCTTTCTTTCTTTCTTTCTTTCTTTCTTTCTTTCTTTCTTTCTTTTTTTTTTTCTTTTGGTACTGGGGATCAAACTCAGGGCCTGTGCTTGCAAGGCAAGCACTCTAACCACTGAGATAAATCCCCAGCCCCTATTTTTAAAATGAAGCCCTGACTCTGCCTCTGCCCCCAGAAGGGCCCAGGACTTATGGACAGCACGACCCCAAGGGACTCACTTGCAACCGAAGCCGGATTTTCTTCTCTTCATCCAATTCTGACAGTAATTGCTTAATCTCTCGTCTGAAAAGCAAATACCAATAGAATCAAACAAAAAGCCAGATTTCCCCAGTAAGAGAAAAGAAACCTCTTATTACTACAAAATCCACACAATTCTTTTACAAAGAAAATGTGGACCAGACATATTTTCTTTGCATTGCTATTGCTTAAGATTTGTTTCATACACAAAGGCTTGTCAGTCTTTTGGGGTCACCAAAATACGCAGTCCTCAAATGGTAGGTCTGAAAATGACCTTTGAGATGTCTCAGTCCAAACTTCTTCCAAAAGGAGAAGATGGAGAAACTAAGGCCCAGACTAGCAGCTTAACTTGCCCAATGACTAGATTCCAAATAGCCAGGCTCATATTCTGTCATCTTCCCTCTATTCCTTTTTAACAGAATCACTGGTCTTCAAATAGAATTCTAGAGTAATTTTCATTACAGACATTTTTACCAGTCCACAGATACTTCTCCATTGTAATAAAAAACCTATTGGTATGTTTTCACTGATTCTCACAAAATCTTACAAACAGATCCCAAAACTTGGAGATGAAATAACTGAACCAACAATATGACAATGATGTCTGAAATGATTAGGATTCAGAGCCAAATACATTTTCCAACTTTAAATAATGAAGTGGAACAAAACTAATTATTTTGCAACATCAGGGATCTCTACTTAGGACACCGCAACTATCTAAACAGTGGTCTGAGAGCTGTTTTCCATTTTAAAGTACCAAATACTCCATTCTACATGTATGTTTCTACAAACTGGATTGGAAAATCAAAAAAACAAAAGACTTCAGAAATAGCACAGTAAATACAGTAGCAGTGATATTGTGTTTGCTCACTTCAGAAGAGCACCTTGATGGTCACTATACTTAGGATAGTGTCCTGGCACTACTGTTAACACACTGGCCTATCTGGTATTAACCACTTGTGATTCACATTCCATACACATTATGCACCCATATCTCAGTGGGTACCACTTAGGGCTTAGCAAAGAAGTAGAAGGTAAGATCCTCAAACAATGGCTCAACTCCAGGAAGACCACATAAGATAAAGCTTTGCGTGGTCTGGGTCGGGGGAAATTAGTTGCTTAAGGCGGTCCAAAGAAAATGACTACATTTTGCACTAGCGAAAACAGGTGTAAATCTCCAAGGAGGAAGGAAGCCAGGGGAGTTGATAGGGAACAGCCAGGGCAGAGCAGGGAGGTGAGTTGGTCTCTGAACACAGAGCACATTTGGGGATAAGGAGGACAGCTGGCACAGACTTGAGTTGAATCCTAAAAGGAAAGTGACACTAAAAGCTAAGGTAGGAGACTGGTGGGGACCTACTGAAGGCCAGGCTGAGGAAGGCTGTAAGAGACAGGCCTTGGAAAAGAGCCCACTGTGAGGTGTTTATTCAGGATGATGCTGGCTGGGAAAGAACTGGTCCAGCCAATTATTCTCAGCCTTCAAAGTGCAGATGGCTCTCTGCTCAGAGCCATGCACAGGCCATTTCAGATGTGTAGATGGTTCCCAGGCACTTCATGAAGGGTGCAAGGAGCCAAAGTCCTGGATGCAGGCAAGGGACCAAAGTCCTGGGTGCAACTCAATGCTGTTCCTGTTTGGAATGCTGAGAACCAATGCTCTGGGATGTCCTGGGACCATGAGATCACTGTGTAGACAAAGGAGGTATACTGCCTGGACATAAATGGGGCCTTTGGGTACTCAAACCTGTAACCTTCAGAGCCAGAGAGGAGCCTGGCACTTAAACGATTAGGGGCAGCCTGGCTGGCCCCAGGAAAACCTCTTAAGTTCCACCCTGCCAGTTCTGCATGTTTAGCTCACGAGTTTCTTCTAGTCAGGAAGTTAGTCCAAGAGGTCCCAATTATATATGACATGACCTAGCTTGAGTAGAACAGAACATGCCTAGGGCCACATTTCTCAAAGCAAGTCCCACAGAAACCTCTTCCTAGGATGCTATGGAATAAAAGGGCTCTACAATTAAGTACATCTGGCAAATACTACATATACTACTCTCTCCATCCTCCCAATGTATGGTGAAGGCTTTGAGAAGGCCTTCAGAGACGAAATTAACTTTGTTTAAACCAAAGTGCTAACCCAATTATTCCCAAAGTATATGACTGCAAAAACACTTTAGAGCCCTGCACCCCTGTAGTGGGAGACAGGTGACAGGGCTTCTGTCAGCCCTAGACTGAGGGCGTGACTACAGGTCTCCAGCTGGATCTCCTGAGCCTCCCGATCCAAGGTGGTCAGGTTCCAGGGCATGTGCTGACCGAGCAGGTGCCTGTGAATCTGTGAATGTGAATCTGAATGCTGTTCCCCCTGCTCGAGTGTTCTGCTCTTGGCGATCCTACATCATCTTTCAAACTTCTACTCAGGAACTGCCTCAAGACGCCTCCTTCTGAGGCCCTCAAGAAAGAGCTAACTGAGCTCTAAACTCTCTGAGCCTCAGTTTCCTCAGGTAAGTGACAACTACATCTAACCCTTCTCCCAGATTTGCCATTACAAACAGCATTCCAGGTGTTATGGTTTAGATCTGGAGCAGTGGTGGCGAACCTGTAGCACATGTGTGGCAGTGGGCTGCTTGTTATCATTGAGAGCTCTAAAAAGCTCGCCATCACTGATCTAATGTCTCTCTCCCAAAGACTCATGCCAGAGGTGGGGCTTTTGGAAGGTGATTGGATCATGGGGGTGCTATACTCATCAGTGGTCTGATCCACTGAATTGTTCAGAGCTGAATGTGATGTCAGAAGGCAGAAGTGGGTCCACTGGGGGTGTGACCTGGAAGGGTGTATCTCCCTCCTCAACGCCTCCTTTCACTCTCTGCTTCCTGGTCACCATGACATGAGCAACTTTCCTCCACCAGACCCTTCCACCACACCCTCCTTGCCTTGGAGCCAGCCAACCGCACGCCACATCCTTTAAAAACTGTGAGCCAAAATAAACCTCTCCTCCTTTAAATTCTGGGTGTTGGGTATCGTGTCCAGTGACAGGCAAGTGACTAAGACACCAGGTGATTTTGACAGATGATATCTGTTTTTGCTCACAGGTCTTTCTCCCCACCCAAGCACTCCCTGAAGATGAGAGATGTGACAAGAGTATGTGTGCGGGCCTGAGTGGAAAGACTCCCAAGTCTCATGGCGAGAACATCTTGCTGAGTGTAAAGTCTCAGTTAAGATACCCTACATCTTCTTCACATATTACAGCTCCCCAAAGCAGGCCAACTACTTCAACTGGCAGGTAAATGAAGAAGTTGCAATTTTTCCAATGCTAGAGGAAAAGCTGGCTGATGGGCTTATTTAAGAAGTGGTATACATACTACCATACTGTACTTTGGATCTTGACTGTTCCCCAAAGGCTTGTGTTAAAGGGTTGGTCACCAGCCTGTGGTGCTATTGGGAGGTGGTGGAACCTTTAGGAGATGGGGCCTACCAGAAGGAAGTCAAGTCATCGGTGGTGTGTCCTTGAAGGGGACATTGGCACCCTGGCCCCTTTCTGTTTCTCTTTGCTTTCTGGCTGCCATGAGGTAAGCAGTTTCCTCCACTACTTGCTCCTTACTATAACGTTCTGCCTCACAACAGGCCCAATGCTAACAGAGCCAAGCCATCAGCTGAAACCTTTGAATCCATGATCCAGTATAAACCTTTCCTCCTTACAAATTGATTTTCTCAGGTATTTGATTTTTTCAGTAGTCCAAATGTAAAAACATATAGCATAATTTAAGTATACGTTAAGGCTCTTGGGGTCCATATCCACTCTTACCACTACTGCCACCATCAGTGGGGAGGCCTGGCTGACCCTCTAGGGCAGGGTGAGACCCAAGGTTTCAGAACCAGACCCTGGCCCAGCGGAGAGCCATCTGTGAGGTTGTTGCAAAAGGTCCCCAGGCACTCACTTCTGCTGGTCCTTCATGGTCTCAATGATGCTCCTCAGCTCACGGACCTGTGTCCTTAGCTCCTCCACAGCTGCCTGGCCACTGGCTGCAGGCTCCATCTTTGGTTTTCCTTCCGTACCAAACAGAGATGGGGAGTTGGCTCTATGTCCAGCTGTTCCCAAAGAGGATGACAGAGGGGAGGACACCATTGAGGACAGAGAGGCTGGCCCGCCACTGCCTGTTGCCATGGTCCCTGGCTTGGGCGGCAGGGATGTCTTGTTGTCGGACACCTGTGACAAAGGAAGGTGGAGAGGCTTCAGAGCCAGAAATTTGTGTGTAGTGCTTCACTGTCCTGGTGAGTCAGACCCTTCTTCGACATCCCTGTCCCCACACATTTCACTCACTTATTCCTTCATCCATAAGCCACCAACGGCTGACTTGGTGCAGACATTCCCCTTGCCCAAGCATTACCTGCAGATATTTTGATATTCTTTCTGGACAAACAGTTCTGGACTGGTTTCATATACACACAGAGATGCCTAACTACTTGCCAGGCACCATAAATTCTAGAGTAAGCCCTCAGAGAGCTTGGAACATAGTAGAGTGCAGAGTGCAGATGGACACACAAACCACACTGCAGATGAGGGGGAAGACTGCACAAGAGGGAGGAAGCACAGAGCGCCCCAGAAACACATCAAAGGGCCAACCTTCCCGGAGGGAAGGGAGCAGGGAGAAGCAGCAATCCCATGTTGGAGGGGGCCTGAAAAAAGGACACACGGTTAGAGAAAGAAATTGGAGGAGGGGGGAAGTCCCTAGGCCAGTGATGGTGAACCTTTTGGAGACAAGTGCCCAAAGTGCAACCCAAAACCCACTTATTTATCGCAAAGGGCTAACACTGCAATTAAACCCAAATACTGAGGTTTTAGTGTAGAAAAAGCAGCCCATACATTTGGCCCATGTGCTGACAGAGAGGGCTCTGTGTACTCACTGCAGCACGCGTGCCGTAGGTTCGCCACCACCGCTTAGCAAAGGGACAGAGATCGGAAAGCAAAACGCATTACTGAGAAGCAAGGCTAGGTCAGAGGGGCAGGAGAGAGCTAGGGACAAAGGGTGAAGCTGGGGGGGGAGAAGGGGCGGGCTGAAAGGGTGAACATGATTGCATGCTCTAGTAACGCTCACTCTGGCTGCACAAACGCCTAACGGATGGCAGGGCTGAAGTTCCAGAGGACTGCTGGGAGCCTTTTATATAGTGGAAGCTAGAAATGGTGAGGGGCCGATAGATTCAGCAAAAGCAGGAACATCTAACCAAGAGCACCAAGCATCATTCCTGGTGCTGGAGTGGGGCGTGGGTGATACTGATACAGTCCCTGCCCTCATGGAGCAGACACCATGTGACCAGGGAGATTAGGTCCTGGAAAGGCTACAGAGGGTGAAAGAGGAAGCACAGATCAAGAGCCGTGGGTGGGAAGGGAAGAACCAGGCATCGACAGTGTACCTTTCATGGGAAGAACAGCAGATTGAAAGCCCAGCTATTTCTGTTATACATTGAAATTTAATAGCTCGAGGGATGGCTAAGGGGACATGTCTAGGGGCAGAGCCATCGACTAAAAGAATGAGCTGGGCCAAAGGAAATGGAAGCCGTGAAGAGAAAAGGCCCAATGGTGGAACCGGGGAATTCCCAAATGGAAGAACCAAGGAGAGAAGGGAAAGAGAGCCTTTGATAACTGGTAAAGAATAGTGAAAGAGGAGACAAAACAGGACCAGTAGATGGGCCTGGGTTACGGAAGCCCCCTGGAGAAGTTTCCAGAAAGAATAGAAATGGTTAGATAAGTGGGTCAAAGTTGCTGAGACAAAAACAGGGAAGACCATTTGGTGGTACAAGGGAGATAAACTGAATGGTGGCAGATTGGTTTCTGAATGGGAGGTGAGGAGTGTGGCTGGCAAACTGAAGACTTCCTAGACACTTGGCCAAGGAAGGAAGATGGGGGAAGATGCAGAAGCCTCAGGAAGAGACAGAATTAAGGAAGGGATTTGATTTGGACAGCTAAGCTGAAGATGGGGTATAAGAGGTGAGGATGGGGTACAGAGAGGTGAGGAAGGCCTGATGGAGAAGCACCCTGAGAAAGCCAGGAGGGTACAAGGCATTATTGGATAGTATTGGGTGGGAGGGAAGAGTGGCACCTGGCAGGCCCAGGAGAAGACATTGTCAAGGGAATGTGAGTTAGTGGGTAGGTGGGAAGGAGGCAAAGTAGTGGGATAGACATTGGGAGGTGAGGGGATGAGTGACTGGGTAGAAGATGAGGCCCACAGTGAAGCTTGGCACCGCAGCCACGGGACTCTCTCCAGCAACAGGCGCCCAGCCGGCCACCCCAGGAGCAGGTGCCAAGAAGGGGCTTGGCTGGCATGGCAGCAAGGAGGTAGAGTCTGCATTCAGGCTTTGCTAGAGGCACAGACTGGGCAGAGTGAGCCAAAAGCAGATGGGCCATCATTCCCAGCCTCTCTGCTCGCCTTTTCTCTGCCAAGTTACCATTGAGGAAACGCACTCTCTGCTGCCAGCGAGAGCACTTTGCCAGCCTGGGCTTTGATGTTAGTAGGAGTTATAGTATGAGGGAAGAGAAACTGACATTTACAGAGCACTGATCACATGCTGGACGTCAGTTCTACAATTTAAACAGGGATCAACTAGCACAAGCATTTTACCAAGCAGGAAACTGAGGCTTAGAGAGATGGTTGAGCAGTTCCCCAAGTCTCAGAGCTAATCACTGGCACAACTGTCATTCAGTCCCTTCACTGTCGCTGGATCCCTCAGCCCAGCACTGTGACTATGATTCCTGGAGTCTAAAGATTTATGCTTTCCTGTTGTTTTCTTCGCTGATTATGTCTGCGGTCATACCACCCTGAATGTACTTGATCTCGTCTTTGCTGATTACCTATTCCTGGGCTCATGCCTTCTTCTATTTGCCATGCTGCATCCTTTAGTGTGTCTCATGACCACCAATGCCCATAACACTGACTGACTTACAGATACTTCCTCAATCAATACTTTTGGCCATTTCCTATATGACTGGCTCTCTTTCTGCTGGAAAGTACTTTTTAAGCCCTCACAGAGTGTAGGAACCACATTCTCTGATCAAATTAGTTCACGTGGAATTTCTAGAAGCAATGAAAAACACAACCTGACAACTCCTGGGAAGTGAAACAGGCTGACAAAATAGAACTCTGTAAATCAGAAACATGAAAAGCCAGTTTCCACCAGTAGATGTCACTGTAGAGATACTCCAGGGATGACAATGAAAGGGAAACTATAAGGTATACCTACGGTCACCAGGAAAAAGTCTAAATCCAATTTCAGTAAATGGAATCCTTTATAAAGGAAGAATGCTTTGGTTTTGTGGATAATTAAAATTGATCTGTTTTATATGATATTTTGTGTACTCAATCAGATTTTTAAGAAAAGTCTATATATGCAAATTCTTACATCTCTAAGAAGGAAAATCTCACATACTCTTTGCTTCTTCATAGTTGCCTGCTTCAAAGGACTACATTTTTCTGCTTTTAGGGGGGAAGAAGTTGCTAATGTTCTAAAAAAATCTAAATTGATTGGGTTTACTTAATAGGAGAAAAATGGAATTTTAAAATATTGGTTCATATTCACAGGAAGAAGAAAATATATATGGTGCTTCCTCTTCAAAAGCTGCATGTAGTAGCCAAACAATGTCTTTTTCTTTGCAGTGCTGGGGATCGAACCCACTCCTTGCCTGTGCTACTATGCTAGACAAATGCTCCACCACTGAACTACACCCTCAGCCTTCTCTCCTTTTTTTGAGACAGGGTCTTGCTATGCTGCCCAGGCTAGTTCCCAACTCCTGGGCTCAAGTGATCCTCTTGCTTTGGCCTCCTGAGTAGGTCGGACTAGAGATGTGTGCCATTGCACCCAGCAAAAATACCTTCTTTGTCTCTCTGTCATAGATAAATAAGCTAAAGAAGCTATATTATTCCCTGGGCATGTAATGACATTAAAATCATTTAGACTATAAAGTAATCCTAGAATATGAATTCAAATCAGCTTTTCTTTAAAAGACCATATTATTTATATTTATGATCATCCAATTACACTTTTTGGCAAGGTTTGAAGATGAAAGACAAGATCTTGTGAGAAGAGGGCACAGCATTTAATACATTTAAGGTAATCTCTCTAGACATTTCAAGGCCTTTTAAGTTATCTTGGGTGTGTGGGTTCTGCGAGTGGGGAGGTGTGTGCGTGCATGTGACAGTATGAAGAAGAGACCCAACCAGAAGAGAAAACAAGGCAAATCAGCAGCTGAATTTGTGGCTCAGGGATTCTGCTCAATTTTGGAGACTCTGTAACAGGCCTCAGGGATTTGATGACTAAAGTAATCACTGTCACTAAATAATGACAAATACCTGCACTGTCTGTATATCCTTGTTTGGTCTATAACCCATGTTAGCGCATGCATGGAAGGGCAGGGACACCTCACCCTGGCTGGTCACTCACTTGGGATATGGTAACAGTCTTTGAAGTCTTCTTGGATACGTCTAGTCCTCTGTGCGCAAGCGAAATGTGTTCCTCTTTATCTTCTTCGGGACTTGGGGAGTCAAAGATATCGGGGCTTGAAAGGGAGGACTGGATAAAGCCAAAAGAAAATGCTTTCGTCAGAATCATACCTTGGCTGACATAGCTTCTGTTAATATGATGCTGTATGCTTCTCAAAGCACTTGACACTTGTAGTTTGTCTGTCTCCTCACTAAAACCTGCTGAGGCAGAAAGTGTGCTATTATCTGTGTACTAGAGAACGTCATACAGCCAGTTAGTGGCAGGACTGGTACCAAGAAGCGAGGTTTCCTAAACCAGGGATATTTCCCCAATGCCCATCAACCACGTCATCCATCCAAGAATCCATTGTCCATCCTTTCCTGCTCCTTCCCTCCTTTCTCCAAACGTTCACTACTGTGTGCCCAGACTGAGCTTGGTATTGCAGACCTAATGGTAACATGCCACACACAGTCCCAATCCTCACAAGGCTGCCAGTCTGGTGGAAAGAACACACAGTCAATAGGAAGCTGCCTCGGCTCTGCTCTTTCATTCCCTCTTCACTGTTCTTGACCTCTTTCTAGGATCACAAAATCTGTTCCACACTGAAGTGCCCTAAAAGACTTGTCTGAAGGTGACACTTCTAGAGGCAAGGGGGCACCAGGTCTGTGGTCCGGTGAGGAGCCTTTCCTCAGTCTGTAAGCATAGTCCTGCCTGCTAATGGGACAAGTTCATCTTTCCTTTGGTACCTGCTGCCAAATCTCTGCCCTTGTTACTGTTGTCAGCCAACATCCACTTAGAGTCTGCACCTGCTAAGTATATTTACAGAATGGAAGCACCTTTAGGTAAAATATAGAATGACACTCTTGTCCTTCCTGCCTCACTGTGAAAATAAAAATGCTGAATTAATGCGGGCCAATTCATCAGAATTCACGTGGTCAGAAATGAATCCTAAGCCAGAATCTCTCTGTTTTAGAACAAAGCAAATGAAAATAAGAGTTTCCATAGCAAGGAACCCTTTTTAACAAGGAATCTTCCACAGATATCTTGGGGTATGCTCACATTCAGCCTCATCCCTCTGCCTTCAACTCCTGTGGTAGAAAAACAGTCCTTTTGAGAACCACCATTTGATGTCATTATGGAAAAATTATATCCACAAATATTGTTTATTTTCTTCTGTTTACTAAGGCAGAAATCTAATATATTTTAGGGAATTTTTAAACAAAGTTTTTGCTTTAAGAGGTCTTATTTGTTAATCTTCATTTAACCTGAAAATATGATTACCTAAAATAACAAACCCCCACTAAGCTTTTTTATTAATCTAAGCTTAACTGCCTAACTACCACGCAATGCCTGGATCCTTTCATTTTGTGATTTTATTCAAAAAGCCTGTTTCCTCCTACACAATCTATGTTACATGAGCTGCCAGTCAAAGCTTTCTCTCTGCATTCTATAAACATAAATAACTTCGATTAGAATGAATAGCCTCAAGCAGGAGAATCAGGATTGGTCTGTTTCCTCAATCATTCTCCCCAGTGGCCCTTTTAGGAATTATGTCCTTACCCATTAATCCTATTTTGCTATTAAAAATCCTCAGGTACTACTGCAAGAGGAGTAAATAGGAATTCAATGTACACATCCAAATGCAGATGGATAAAAATGAAGGGAAGAGAGTATGGTCATTACATTCCATCAAAGCACAAATGTATTCCATTGTTGTAAGCCTGCCAAAAAAAAAAAAGTAGCTCCTTTTAAATGCCAAACTTCAAGTCACTGTGCCATAAGCTTCCTGCAGGTAGTGACCATCTACTTCTCATTCCCAGCTGTATCCTTGGTACCTGGCACAGTACTTGTAAGTATCCAGTCTACAGGGGATAAATGTCCACAAATATTTGTTGAGTGAATGAATGAATAACCATACAACCTAAAATCAGGGTGAAGATGAGATGCTTTTACTTGATCCCCTAACTACACACAAACTCCCAGACCTGGGATGCATATACCAAAGGGGCGATGGTAATTTGAATCTCTGAATTTAACTGTGGAAGCTACAAGGCTCTCTAAACCTTGAACAGTTGGGAAGAATTTGGAAGGAAAACAAAAATGATGAAGGATGCAGAAAGAAGATGTAAGAGGTACAATTGAGAAACCGAAATATAGAGACGCTAAGAATCAATGAAATAGGTTGTGTTATATGTGCATGTTGGGCTGGGGTGTGGACAGAGAGGACAAGTGGAAAGAAGGCAGCGTTGTCACAGAATTCTATAGAAGAGTGAAAAAGGAAGCCGCCTTTTGAAGTCTTTCTCTCAAAGGTATCATCACAAAGTTAGGTTTGCTTCACACAAAGAGGAAGAACAGGATAATTCAAACCATACTTCCAGACTCAGCAGATATGAGAGAAGAGGCTCAAAGGAAGTGGCATTCTTTTTCTTCTGAATGGTGACAACTTAGGTGGGATTAGTGATGGGGTGAAAAGCGAAAGTGTCTTGGGAAACTGGCAAAAGTTTAATTCCTTGATGTAGCCGGATGGAACTCAGAAGGCCTTAGAGCTTCCAGGACAAGGCAACATGATAGATAGATAGATAGATAGATAGATAGAGAGATAGATAGATAGATAGATAGATAGATAGATAGATAGATAGATAGATGGATGACAGGTAAAATGAGTGAACAAATGAACTAACACACAAACACTGCTTGTGGAAGGCAAATTTAACCTTTGTTGAGGGGATGTATCCAACCTATGGCAAAAGCAAAGCATGCATTTTCCTTTGACACATTTTCAGAAAGTTTTACCTAAGTGAATAATTTTGGAGCAACATCAAGATTTTTCTACAGTGACATTCACTTGAGTGTTGTTTGTAATGAGGAACTGAAAACGACATAAATATTTGATAACAGTACACTGGCTAGATCAACTCTCATATACTGACACTCACACATTAGAACAGTAGGCAGGCCTTACATGTGTTGTTCTGGAAGAGTGGGTAATGACTGGGGAGGAAGGTGTACAGTATAAGGAGGAAAAGCAAATTCCAAAATAATGTGTAGTATGTGATCCCACTTTTGAAGAAATCATTTTATATATACAAATAGAAAATTTTAAAAAGCTAAAGATATACAGCAAGAAGTTAACATTCTTTGCTGTGGGACCAGGATTATAGGTAGCTTACTTCTTTATGCATTGTATTGTTCAAATCTGGTACAATAAATGTGTAACAAGTTTCAATAGCAAGTTAGTCAAAATGACCCAAATTAAAAATTCTATGGCTTATCACAAATACTCTGATTGGTCTCTTTGACATGATCAGCTACTCTTAAGTTTAAAAACACCATCCTGGAGACCTGAGCGGAGTTACATGGAGGGGAGCAGATGTAGGGGCTTGCAGAGATGAAGGCCCCTGCCTAGAGCTTTATAGGGGCAGATCATTATTTAGTAAAGATTTATCTTGTTTATCCACCAAACTAGCCTCATTCTCCTTTTCCTACCATAAAACATGACTTTTTTTTTCCTTACCAATTTCATTTCAGGTTCAAACAAGAATCAGCCTAGAAGGAAAGAGAAGATGGGAAGAGGGAGTGCCATCTTGTTGTCCGAAACACAAAAAACAAATAGAAAGAAAGATTGCTTGTTCAAGAAGACTCTCAAATCACAGTTAGTTGGCAGTGTATCTCTTGGCCTTTCTCTCCTGGAGTGTCTCCAATCGGCCACTTGCAGAAGGGATCTTGGCTAGAATCTTAATCTTTCCTGCTTTTCTGTTGCGGAGAAATAAGGAGACTTGATGAGGTGACACTTACAGATGTGAGCGACTGGGATGGAGGCCTCCTCCCTGTAGCTTTCGGCCTGCTTGTGGTTGGGTGACTGAGTTTCTCAGTAGATGATACCACGGAGTCAAAACCTTCTAGGTCTAAAACAAAAACAAAACCAATTTTTAAGAGCAAAAATAGAAGTAAAGGTTCTTATGTCGCAAGCACCTCGGTTTCTTAATAATCATCCTTTCCATCTAGATCACACTTTACCTTTTACAAAGGCCACTTTCACCCTTGGTCATTCAATAACAGTGGTCCAAACTGAATGAAATAATCATTTCCTTCTCTGTTTAACAAGCTAGCAAGAAGGAGAGAGAAACATGATTTTTCTTTTTCCCTTCTACAGCTATATCCATAAATCTTTAAAAAGCTACAGAAAAAGGATTAAAGGAGGAATCCTCTTCCTCCCAAGGATCCAAGTCCATTTTAGTAGATAAAACAGTCTTGCTGTCTTGACACAGAAGGCAGTAATCACAAGGTACAACAGTCATGGGCAAGAGAGTGCTGGCCATCGATTCCAAAAGACAAGAAGAGAGGGCAGCCTCCTCTTCTGCTTGTGTACCAGAGTCTTGTCATTGGCTGTCACTTTAATGTCAGACTGTAAAAGCCCTAGAGAAGGAGCCAAGCTTCTATTTCTCCAGGTAGCTCATGGGGCCCAGCCCTACTGTGCTTCCAGAGTCATCATTCAATAGAGAGATTAACTTCTTTGATCATCAACTTGCTCATTCATTTGCTCCATTGTTATTGAAAGTTATCCTTTGTTTTTTTGGTGCCAGGGATTGAACTCAGGGCCTTGTGCTTGCTAGGTAAGCGCTCTAACTGCTGAGCTAAATCCCCAGCTGCTCCACTGTTATTGAGACACTACTCTGTGCCACACAGATAGCTAGATACTGAGGCTGTACCAGCAAACACACCAGACAAGGACCCTGCCCTAAGACAGCTTATGCCGATGCTCAGAGGAATGGAAAATCGTTCACATATCTGATATGTTTCTGGAGGGTTACTTTGTCACCCTCTTCAATGAATGATCAGGCCAAGGGGCGACCTGGTTCTGTGAAGTTCTGTGGATTTATAAACCAAGTGTGGATGTGTGGGGTTGCTCAAAGGAATGGTTGGCAGAAAGAGCCCAATCCTGAGGGCCATTATTGCTTGTGACTAAGGCAACACCATTTCCTCCTGACATGTAAACAGTATTTTAAATGCCACAGCAGGAGCTACTTCCCCAAAGCATTCCCTATTCTCCCTTATAACAGAGGTTCCTTTTGTTTCAGGACAATGTGCCCAGTCCTTGTTTGTCTGTGACTGGTCCAGAGGCAGCTATGTAGCCCAATTTGGATCACTGAGAAATAAAGGAAAGTCCACTAAAGGAAAGTCCACTAAGAGTGATTGAGACAGCGAGAGAGCAAGAGAGATGCCCTTTGGTGTTACTGGCATTCTTCCTGCTTGAGAAGCCACTGTGGAAGTATAGGATGCCTGGTGCTATGGCAGCCATATCAGGACCATGAAGGAAGGGAGGGAAGGCACAAGAGATGGTTTTAGAGATCTTGAGGGTATCAAAACGGAAAAATGGAAATACTATAGCTTGAATGACTGTCAACCCCAATGAGCTCCCCACTAGCGCTGGAATGAGTGAGTGTCCAGACTTTTTGTCATGTGAAATTAATGAGTCATTGTTATTTTAGCTGATTTTAATCAGATATTCTATATTTGTAGCTGAAAGCATTCTAAGTATCATAACTGCAAATATGCTGGATCAGGACAGAAAAGTTAAAAATTATGCACCCCCCATTTTAGGGAGAATTTTTTGCTGATGGTTATACGACGTGTGTTCTGGTTGTGTGACAGCTTTGTTCTATTAAGGTACAAGCAGGTGTTATCTGCAAACAATCTCCTTTAGTAGACTATGCAAAACCAACCAAAAGTCGCTGGTCAAGAGAAGCCACTACATTATACCTGGGATTATATTAAGTGACATCATTCTAGCACCTGGTGAATGAATAATTACTCTATTAACTCCTCTTATCAGGGCAAGACAAGTATAATCAAAGGCTAATAATCTGCAAAGAGGGCACAGAGGAAAAACATCAGTGGTGCTCTGAAGCCCAGTAGAAACAGATCAGCACTTAGGGCCCTGAGCAGGCTCACAGAGGGCCCTGCCCTCTGGCTGGCTCAGCAGGGTGCCAGGAGGATCCTGGGCCAGGGGAGGGCAAAGGTCCACGCTGCTGGGATGAACACTGGCGCAAGCCAACTGCCTGGGCTGGTCCTCTTTGAAGCCTTCCCTTTACAGAATGTGATTTCCCTAAAAGGTTCCCCCGCAGACTCTACCCTCGGATTCACCTTTTCCTACTCCATCTTGTCTGAAATGTAAATTCTACATTACAAGCCAGGACTGCTGCAAAAAGCCATTACCTGACATTAATACCCCCTCAGATAAATCTTCTCAAATCATTTTTTCCCTGTCAAATGCATAATTTTTTAAAAAACAGTAACAAAAGAAAGTCAACTATAATCTCACCATATTAAGACAGTCCTGTTAGTATGTCAGTATATTTTCTTCCAGGCTTTTTAAAAAAATAAGCAGACACTGTAGCACATATTGTGTGTAATATCACATGCTGCTCGTTTCACTGAACCTTGTACGCCATGTCTCTAAAACTTCTTCGGAAATATTTTGATTTTGATTAATCTTCTATGGCACTGTGAGTTATCATTTATTTCCTCAATCCCTTATTGGATAATTAGTCTCCAAATAACTCCGGCTTTGTTACGGTTTAGACGTAAACTCTCACCCAAAAGGCTCATGTGTTCAGAGGTGGGGCCTAGAGAGGTGACTGGATTATAAGGGTGCCAACCTCAGCAACTGCTGAGTTCACAGCTGAATGGGCTATTAGGAGGTGGGGCCTATCTGGAGGAGCTAGGTCGCTGCGGGTATGCCTTTGTAGGGTACATCTGGTCTCCAGCCAAATGTACCTTTGTAGGGTACATTTGGTCTCCAGGGGTGGGTCACACAGTCTCTCCCCAGTCCCTCTCTGCTATGAGTTGAGCAGTTTTCCTCTACTACACGCTCTCTATTCTGACGTTCTGCCTCACCACAGGCCCACAGCAAAGCAGCCAGCCCACCATGAACAGAAACTTCTCACACTGTGAGCTAAAATAAACCTTTCCTCCTTTAAGTCATTTATGTCAGGTAGTTTGTCATAGTGATGGAAAGCTAACACCCCTTCTATTCCTCGCTACTGCAGAAAAGAGCTGCACAAGTATCTTTGCAGGCGCTCTACATATAATGAGTTTAGCAGGTTATCCATGCAGATCCCCACTAGCTCTGGAAAAATGGAATAAGGCCCACAACAGGGTGGCTTGCTGGTGGATGGTGGAGGTGGTTGGGGAAGGCACAATGAAGGACAGAGAAAGCCTAGAGGAAAGGAGAGAGAACACAAAACTGAGACGCAGATGCTGAGCAGACAGCTAGGGGAGGAGGTAAAAAAGAAAGCTGTTAAAAGTTCCAACACACAGGCTACTGCCAAGTGCCTTGGCTGGGAGCTCTTGGAGCTGAGCTGGACAATACATATATCACCACCCTGCCCAGGAAGCTAAAACAAGCCCTAGAGGCAACACCTTAGCAGGGCGAAGTGATTAAAGAACAACTAAAGGCTAATTAACTCTGCTTTCCATCTTGGCTGCACAGCACATTCAACCCGGACAATTTAACAAAAAAACCCCCAAAAACCCAAACACCTCTCAGGATCCCATCCTGGGGACTGACTCTATTGGTCTGGAGTGTGGCCTGGGCATGGGTAAGGTTTCAGCCTCCCCAGGTGACATGAACACGCAGCAAAGTGTGAGCAGCTTAGTCTAGCAGAGGCCGCAGGCTGCAGGGAGAGAGGAGTAAGCAAGGATTTGACAAGAGGAGTAGTGGAGAGGCAATCAGGTGAATGCCGGGGTGTTCCCAGTGAAAGGAGAGCCTTCTGGTGCAAGCTGTGGGGAGTAAATCTCACCACCACTCCAATGCAGAGTGAGGGGTGCTGGCCTGATTTGAGGGGCAAAAGAGATGCTACAGTGCTTGATGAAAGTGACAGCCAAAGGCTCAAGTGATTGGTGACAGGTCATGCACCCTGCAGATGGAGAGATGAGGCGGAGGGAGAAGGGACCTAGCATATGCATAGTAGAATGTGAGAGGGGTGCCAGAGCAAGGGGAGCAGAAGGAACAACCTCAGGCTCACCTTGGAATGGACTCGGCATGTCCACTGGCCTACAGAGATGGCCAAGTTCACACTAGGAAACTTGTGCTCCAGCGCTGAGGAGGATACCATCTTCGCTCCCCACCCATGCTCCTCAGCCCCCTGCAATAATTAATTAAGTCCACCTGGGAGCTTAGGGTTTGACAACATTTGAGGTGGTAGTCTGTAACGAATTTTGCTTCAGAATGACTCAGAGGCATGGTGCCTATCACGTGCACTTAGGCTGTGAGCCCCAGGAGGACAGGAACTTAGGTTTGCATTCTCAAAGTCTAGCACATTCCTAGGAAAGCCATGTTTGATATGCTGTCAGCAAAGAACAGGCAGATGAATGAACAAACCGGCTAGAGGAAGCATTCTTACTTCGGGATTGCTGCGCAGGGATGTGGCTTCTGGCGGGGTATGAAGTAGCAGCTGTAGGGCAGAAGGCAGCATCTGCGCCACGGCTGCAGAAAGCTTGGCTGGCCCATTTCACTTTATTGGCCGACGTTTGCACTAAAAAGACTTATGCACATTGGAGCCTGGTCACACTTAGCAAGCATTTCCATGACTGAGAAGACTGCCTTATTTCTGTCACTCGAGGGGAAGAAGAGGGTTACAGTCCCTCAGGGAGAGCCACTCTTCATCTCTTCATGCACATTTCAGTCAATTTTAGCTTTCTATAGTTTTAGCTTGTAAAGAGTACTTTTTTGAAACAGCAACAAAATCAAAAGGCCACAAAGAAAAAGATGCACCAAGGATGAGGTCACTTGCTGCAAAGGGAACCTGAGGCCACCCTGGGATACTTCCACAGACTGCAAACTGCTACATACTTCTGATTCCTGACAGCGAAGAGGACAACTCCGTAATACTATCACACAACCTTTCAGAGGCTCTGAGCGTGCCCCCCCCATGACTGTGGCCATGGTAGCTAGGATTAAGACAGAATTTCCATGACTAACTCATTGTGGTGCAAAGAAAATGTCCCAATTTTCATGGTGGTTTTGAAATGAATCAAGCAGAAACTTGATATGAGCTTTCTCAGCCTGGCTGGAAATTTTTCCTCCTAGTAGAAAAAGGTTTCAATGCCCATTAGCTTGCCCAAAACTATTAAACTGGCAAGCACTGGGTATCTTTTTTAAACGTTTCATAAGGATGGGAGGCTCTTGGCTTTTGTGACAGTTGGAAGACTAACTCCCTGTAGACACATGAGGATAATTCATGTTGGACATGATGAGTTGGCTTGGAAAGGGACCTCGACTCTTCATGGCACAAGGAATTGCCTATTTTCCATGAACTCCTGTCACGCCCTATTTGGTTCAATTAGAAAATGTAGCCTTGTTTTCCATGGATGGGACAAATAGTACCAGTGACCGCAGGTGACCTAAAGCACATGCACTGCAAACACAGAGGAGAAATAGTCAAAAGTCAGAGACAGGCCAGCTGTCGCCAATGGAACTGCTTGGGAGCTCTTCAATGGCTCTGTGTGTTTGTTATAGCTTGCTGCTCTGGAAAAAGAGCCCTAGAATGAGAGTTTGCTACAGTCAAAGCCTGGCAACATCTCTACCTCCCAGTATCTCTGGAAGCCATCCATTCTTTCCTGCATGCCTATCTTAGACATTAAGACCGCCAGAACTTACTACCGGGAACCACTGTAATACATTTCTCACCCCGAGCCCCTTACTACTCTACGTGTGCCACCACAGAGATGTGCAAAATAGCTGAGTATGTCTCCCTAGCTTCTGTGCTGTTGAGGCTTGGCACCACAACCGAGACCTCTTCCAAGAAGCCAGATTGCACCCTAACTCTTGCATTCACCCATTCCTTTGATCTCAGCATTTAGTGCCATGTATGGATAGTCTTTGTTGACTTAGCCACCTCATCTACCAGCCAGGAAAGAAGACGCAGCTTTTATCTCTATTTTTCCAGGCCTGACATTTTTGGCTTGCAGTGAGCATTCAACAAATGATTATCAAATAAATTAACAGACTGGCTTTCTGGGCTTCAGTTTTTCCATTGTACAAAGTGAAAGAATTACCTGACCATGAGCTTTGTGGGGTTATCTCCTTATAAATGAGAGATTATGTGAAAACTCTTTCAAGTCACGCAGGTAGAATTTTGTTTTCATATACCATTAATGGAACAGTGGGATTTGATAAGAGGAATCTAAAAACAAAGTTAGGTCTCTTTCTCCCTCCTTTTGTTTTTCCAAAGATTTAAAATGAGAAAACCCTAAACCCACAGGGCCACAGACACCTTTTCACAATGAAGTAGCATTGTAAGAAACTTTGGACAGAAAAAAGGAAATCTCACCCTGCACAACAGTAGTTTGACAGGTGTGGAAAATCTGTACAGACCACAAAGATGGGCACCTTATTAGGGCTCAAAGGAACATCTGTGTTAGCTGAATCACCGACAGAAAAATCAGCAATGATTAGAGTCTGGAGGAGAATATGCCCTCCAAAGTGTGTAAGGACAGAGCAGATTAGCTGTTGTTTTTGCATGTATAATCCAAGTGTAAAGTTCGCAGGACACAAGATGACAATAGTGAAGAAATTTTGAGCCTTACATTTAAGCAGCCCCTATTCTATGCTTACCACTCAACCCCCAGTTTCATCTTCACAAAAACTCATGCTGTGTGGGCACTAAGCAAATTCCACAAATGGAGAGATGGAGGGTCAGAGGTTAGAAACTCACTCAAGGTCACTACCAAAAAGTGATTAGTGCCCCCTGCCTACAGATTCATGTCCAGGGAATTCTTTCCATTACAGAACACTAGACAGACAGATGGCAGAGATGATTGATTTTACTACCCATTCAACCAGCTGTGAATTCTGAGAACTGTTTCTATAACAAGAAAACATACTAGGAAATGTACTTTTCTATTTCACTCTAGTAACACACTGCTTTCCCCTACTGTTTTATTTAAATGCATTTTAAAAGAGACAGAAAATGGGGCTGGCTTCTTTAAGGAAATGTCTGGTACGAAATGTAAGGTGTTAGGCAAGTTAAGAGGGAGTGTATGGCTATTTGGTAAAAAGTAATTTTTATATCACTCAGGAATATGAGCAGGAGATACCTAGTTTGTTTACTCATTGTTATGGTTTGTGTCTAGATGTCCCCCCAAAGCCTCATGTGGTAAGAGATAGCTGGATCTAGAGTGTGTGATTATTAAATTGATCCATTGATCGGTTTGGCATCGTTCTGCTGGGATCAAGGATGTGAGACTGAGATTGGGGGAGGGAGTGCGGGCTGCCCTGGGGGCAGGTAGCCTAGATAAAAGATACAGGAAGAAGCTAACTAGCTGCTTGTTTGCATTGCTTATTTGCATACATTCCTTGCTTTCCCTCACTTTACTTTGCGGCCTGCCTGCTGCCGGTCTGCCACGCCAGCCCGCCCCTCTGCCATGCCGCCCTGCTTCGGACCCAGCGGACTATAGACTGAAACCTCTGCAGACTGTGAGCTAATAAACCTTTCTTCCCCTAACTTTGGGTGTCGAGTATTCTGTCCCAACAACAAGAGAAAAGTAACTAAAACACTCATCAATTTAAGCATTTATTAAATATGTATTTGTGCCCAGCACAGTAGATAGTTTTAAGAAAGTACAACCGGGCTGTATCAGCGCTGTCCAATAAATCTTGATGTGTGATGATGGAACTGGAAAGTACCTGTACTATCCGGTATGGCAGACACCTGCCCCATGCAGTTACTGAAAGCATTGACTATGGACAAATGCAATTGTTTAAATTAAATTTAAATAGTCACATGTGGCTAGTGGCAACGAAGATCTACACCATAACCCTGCATTTGGTATTTCGTCTCATTTATGCTCAGTCCATTCATTCGGGGCATATTTACTGAGCATGCACTATGAGCTGGATACTGGTTTAGGCACGGTGGGAGACCAGGATAAAAAACACAGCCACTGTCCCTGCCCATGTAGAGCTTAGAATTCGCTGTGCGAGATAGACTTTTTTTTTTTTTTTTTTTGTGGTGCCGGGGATCGAACTCAGGCCCTTGTGCTTGCAAGGCAAGCACTCTAATCACTGAGATAAATCCCCAGCCCCGCGAGATAGACTTTTATAGGTATCATCACAAGTTCTGCCTGTTACTACGAAAGGTAAAGGATGAAATTAATAACAACAGCATGAGGACTTAAGAGGGGTCGTGAAAGGGGGAGGGGTCATATCTTTCTGCAGTCCAGCACTGAGACGGAGTGATTCACTCGGATTGTTCACAAGCAATGTTCAGTGAAAAGTAGTCTTCCACATTTGCATTCCTTTAAAAATTGCTCACTGCAAGCCCATATCTGCCATGAAAAATGTTTTTTTTTTTTTTTTTTTTTTTGTGGTGCCGGGGATCGAACTCAGGCCCTTGTGCTTGCAAGGCAAGCACTCTAATCACTGAGCTAAATCCCCAGCCCCAATGAAAAATGTTTTAATAAATAATATATTTCCTTACTGGAAACGGTAGTTACAGTATTATTCATAGGAAGGTAAATTGGCACAGCCTTCCTGTAATGACATTTGGCAACGCCTCTTACAAAATATAAATGTGTACATCTTCGGATACATCAATACCACTTCTAGAAATTAGTCCATAGAAATCTTTAAGTGTAAAGTGATACATTTCTGAGGTCTGTGGTTTTCAGACTGTTTTGGTAGTACACATCTTAAAATAATTGTGGAAACGGGTGCATATCTCCTCGCATCTCTTTTTTTTTTTGTGGAACACGTAATATGAGAATTTTGCAAGTATGATGTAAGAGCACCGAAGTAGAATATCTAATTCGGACTGCAGTAGAGAGGGAGATGTCTTTGATGAAGTGATGAATAAGATGAAAATGTGTAAGACATAATCAGAAAGAAAAAGACCCTTTATCATCTCTTAAATTGACATCTACGATTTTAAGTAAGTTTTAATTACAAAGGATATAATTTTTGCTGTCCTCTAAATGTTGATACTTTAAAATATAACTTATATTGCTTTCTTGAGTATATTCAATATAGTTTTGACTACCACAGCAATTTAACTACCGTGATCATCTGCTTTTAAATGCTATAAGATTTTAACAGTTGGAAATTTTACATCATTCCTTTGCTCCCTTAAATTCACATTTCCATCATCCACTCCTGAATTTTATTCTAATTAGTGAACAGAACTCCCAACCTGGAACTTGTAGAGAGAGCAAGGAGGATTCGAATTCAAGTTCATCGTCTGAGAACTATCTTGCCTCTGTGTCAGGGTTTGCTCTAGTAACTCAAAGTTATTTAGGTTGGCAAACATCCTATCCTTTTACATTTCTCTGTAAGAATTTACATTTTTAAAAAATCAAAATAATTTTTAAAAAGATGAATAATTTAAAAAACTTCACAAAAAGTTATGCTCTGATTCCTTAACAATTACTCAAACTTCCGTAAGGCTGGAAAATCTTTTATAAGCAAGACCCAGGACTAGGGATGTAGCTCAGTGGCTGAACACTTGCCTAGCATGTGCAAAGCCCTGGGTTCGATCCCAGACCACCCCTCGCAACCACAGAGATAAATCCCTCAGGATCCAGAGAGGTAAAATGGTGCAACCACTGGCCTGCTTAAGTGGGTAACAACCTGGACAGAGGACATATTTCCTTTTTGGAGAGCAAGATGCACAGGTCAACTCATCTTATTTAATAGCACTTTACTTAGATAAAAGAGGAGCAGACATTCATAACATAAAATGCTAATGCACATGTGAAACAATAATATCTTAATGTCCAGAATTACACTGAAGCCAAATTACGCTGACTACAAAACTTGAGAAGGGAAGAGCTCCTGTCCCAAAGCCCAGAGATCTTCTTACTTCATGGGGGGTGGGGTGGGATGGGGGGCAGCCTTCTGAACTGCTAAGAGGGGTGGGCTTCCATCTACCATAACTAGACGGGCTGTTTCTTCTCATCCGTAAAACTCAGGGAAGAAAGAAGACTGGCATAAGAAGTATCTAAATGCACTTAAAAATCTGATGTTCCATGACTGATTTAATATTTTTCTTTTCTTTTCTTTTCTTTTTTTTTGTGCCAGGGATCGAACTAGGCCTTGTGCTTCCTAGGCAAGCACTCTAATCACTGAGCTAAATTCCCAGCCCCTGATTTAATATTTTTTAAATGGTGCTGGGGATTGAACCCAGGGCTTTATGATGTTAGGTAAGCACTCTATCACTGACTCTCACCCCAAACCCCTCTATGACTGATTAAAAAAAAAAAAAAAAAGCAATCCTATCTCCTCTGTGTATGTGTGTGTGTGTGTGTGTGTGTGTGTGTGTGTGTATGAAGCTGCTAACGGTATGAACTTTCACCTTCAATATGTGACTCTCTCTGGGGACTTTCAATTGCCCCAAATTGCTCCTCTCCCCCACCTCCAACCTCTGCAGACATGAGTTGGACCTGTATTTTTCAAATGCTGCTCTAAGAACTCATATCGGTCCATGCCAACTGGTACAAGTCCATCACTGGGCCATAAAGCACTAAGAGAAAGGTCACCATGGAAAGTTTCCCATTAAGCTAAATCTGTTCAATCTTTAAACTTAGAGATTAAACCCTTCCTAATAATAGAAGATGCCATTTGTTTAATTTAAATGTGCTTAAATAGTAAAGTAAAATTAGCAATCTCTCAACTTAAAAGCCTTTCTGTAAATGACCTGTGAAATTCCAAAGAGCATGAACCTCAGGGGAGAGATGACTCAGGCCTGGGAAGGGGATGAGAGTGTCACCATAGGTTACTGCAAAGGTACGTAAACAGGTTTCTTTTGGCTCCAAATCAGGACACTCTTTGTGTCCAAATCAGGACACTCCATCTCAGCCTTAGCCTGTCACCACTAGATCCAACTGCCTTTTAATGGGGCCCACCAACCTCATTCCCTGACCGCTAATCGCTTTTCTCATTTCATGAATCAAAGTTAAGCAGGCCATTAACCTTGGCCAAGGTTTCCAGACTATGCCTTAACAACAGCCCACGGCTAGAGGAAGATTTTGACAACTCACTAAATAGAATGATAGTAATAAAATAATATACTTAATATAGTTTGTCCATATGACTTTAGTATGACAAAGTGGTATCTGAGCATGATTTTTCTGGCAGGTTATATATCCCCTGCATATTTGCAAGTAAAAGGGAAGCCAGAGCTGGGTTCTCCCAATCTATGAGCCCACAGTCAGTGGGTGGAGGGTGGGGAGCATCCCAAGCCAAATAAATGTCATGTGCAGTTGGACAGCTGAGTGTTACCTGTTCCATTCTTGCTTCCATATTCATTTGCAGCTCAGAGGCCTCCGTGGATTACAGTGCGGATGCAACAAAGGTTATTATACAAGTCTCTACGGTGTATACAGACTATTTGAATCCATGGGGTATATCTCTAGATTTGTACTCTCGAAGGCTTAAAAGGTCTCAGCGTGGAGCAAAGAAAGAGAAACTCAAGCCACCAGACTAGATGAAGAATGTGAAGGTCCTGTCTGCAGAAAGGGGACTAAAATACCAGGGGGACACAGTGTCTCTGCACACAGGTGAGCTTTTCTGGGATTGGCTGCAAGTCCACATGGCTATGAGGCACTGCAACCTTCTCCAATTCAAGAACCACCTGAATTGTTCTCCACTCCTGCAAGTGTCCCTTTACTCCTCCGCAGTCAGTTATATTCCTTGTTGCAGGCTGAAAGGTGGAAGTGGCTTGGGCAGGATAACACTGTTTACACCAAATGCTACTCACTCTCTCTGTTTGGGAATAATTCATGCCACCAAACATACTGCTCCAACAAGATTGGGCAACATTTGTCACGATCTCCCCACTCTGATGTGTCTGACCTCCTCCTGTGTGTCTGTAGTCTTCATGAGGCTTTTCCTACCGGCACTTTATTGCTTCTGCACTTATACGATGTGATAGGCTAAAAGATGCTCATGAAACCCCTCACAACTATGCACAAATCTAGCTGTCAGGATTGATTGCCAAGACCAGGGCTGCCCTATGGGAGGCGCATGGGTGGGGTTAGAACCCGGGTTCTGAGAACCAAAGTCTCTAACTGTGAAGGCCCTCAGTTTACATCCAGGAACAAGCCCTTCAAAGGGCAGAGAAAGATGAGGCCTCGCATTGGCCCATCTCTTGTTGGACTGAAAGATGCCTTTTAAATGAGTGCTGGTGGCCAGTTTGACTGGGTTTACTCAGCTACAGACCTACATGGTGAGCCTTGAGGGTTGGGAATGGGAAGTGGGTGCTCAAGGCACCACAGTGAGAGTGCCAGGTATGGATGCTCTTCTGAATTGAGTCTCCATGAGCACTGGCAAGAAACAAAAATGCTAGGCGGACAGTGTGGGTTAATAAGCAATCCGTCAAAAGCACAGTCTGTTTCACTTCCATGAAATAGTGTTTGACCCTCAGCACAATCTCTTCTTTGTGTCATCACATGTGAGCAACAGAGTGCTTCTCAAATACAACTGATAGAAATTTAAGTTTAATCATGACTTGTGTCCCTGAATAGGAGCCAGAGCAGCAGATGTCCATATATATCCACCTCGAAATGCCACTCTCAGACTTCATGATGTCACAACAGCAACCACATCTGCCATTCCTCAGCTTAGGAAATGCCAACCACATTCCTTGTCCCTAAGGTGGTGCCTAAAGATCACTGGTCAAGTGGCAGTGTCTGCATGAGCAAGCTGAGCCCTTCAAATAAAAATTCTTATGTCTGAGCAACTAACCCTGAGAGAGATGGAGCTGTATCTCACTGTTCACACATAGGCTCAGTCACTGGTCTATCTGGACCTCTCCAAATGTCATTCATAGGGCTCTTTATGACAGGGCAAAGTATGTCCTATGGAGCTGGAGAAGGTGCTCAATGACCCGAAATGCTGTAAAGACCAATAACTGGCTGTCTAGCACCAAAGGAGACATTTAATACACATTTTTCTAGCTTAATGTTAGAATACAAACAGGACAGAAAAGCCAATGTCCAAAGGCAGGGGATCTAAGTCTTCCCTCAAAATATGTCCGAGAAACCCCCAGAAATGCTCTGTTTTTTTGGTACTGGGGATTGAACCCAGGACCTTCACAGTGAACCACATCCCTGGCCCTTTTCATTTTTTATTTTGAGACAGTCTAAGTTCCCTGGTGGGGCTTGAACTTGCGATCTTCCTCCCTCAGCTTCCCAGAGTGCTGAGATTACCAGGCTTGGCTGAAATGCTTTCTTAGAGTAAAGGGTAGACATTGCAAAATAATAATTTAATCACTTATTTATAGAGATTTGGTATCATAGAACAAAAATTGTTACTACTGAATTGCTTTATATGTCCTGTACAGTTTTTCCACACAGGATGCAGATTTAGAATTTGGCATTGATCAAATTTTATGTTTCTTGTCCTTTTATTAGTTAAATACCACATATGATACTCTTTCTAGATGACAAGTCAACTCAAATTGTATCACTCTTTCTAGGGCAAGTAACTTGCCAGAAGCCTGAGGAAGAGCTCTCTCTCCAATCTCTTTGAGAGACACGTCTTTGGTGGATTTAATTACTCCAAATATACTGTATTTACTTTTCGGTATATGAAGTCACTGGTTTTCAAAGGCTCTGAAGTGTGTTTTCAAACTAGGTTTTTATAGATCTTCTCAGGAAATCAGGCCACTCCAGAGAGCACCAGGTTGCTCTTGGTGGGGAGTAATATGCGTTCAGCAGTTTTCCCTGTTTACTGTCAGATTCTTGCCATGGACCAGTGCTTGACTTCAGTGCTATTGACATTTGGAGCTGGGTCATTCTTTGTTTTTATAAAGCTGTCCTACTGCACTAGAAGCCAAAAGCATCCCTACCCCCATAACGTGATGCCCCAAATGTCTCCAAACATTGCCACCAAATGTCCCTTGGGGAGGGAAGTTGAGAACTGCTGATGTAGCCAACCTCTTGCACTGGAATTTCCAGCTCATGAGTCAAGGAAACCTAGTCTCTGCTTCTCACTAGCTAGTTAACCATGTCCAAGTTTCCTGGCTCTTTATTTCCTGTTTGTTTGTCCTAAAAACACAAGTCATTATACCTCTCTCCCACAGGGCTGCTGGTGATGAGAAAAATACACAAAACACCTGGTAGGCACCCAGGCAATATCAGTTTCCTCTTTTTTTCCTTTTCCTTGCATGCACTGCAATTATTTCAACACTAGAAAATAGGGACACTGGGAGAGGGGAGACAAAGACAGGGAGGATCTTCTCTCCATTGAACTGGAGGAAAAACTCTACCACCAGGCTATTTACGACAAACTACATGCCTCAGAGGCAACCATCTACAACTGCACCTCAAGGAGGTATCAAAGATTGTAAAGGTGTACTCCACCCCTAAATGTGGTTAGAAAGCATTCCTAAACCTTTTGAACACTTTGGCAGCAGTCTATTGTCACAGCTGTAATCAGTTATGTATCAATGTCCAAGTAGGCTATAATTTAAGAAAACTATATAAAACAATAAATATATTTAACACCTGATAGAGACTTATTTGTATCCCTAAATGATTCTGTAAGTGCTTTTGGGCAGCCTTCTTGCATCAACAACATTATTGTATGTCTAAAAGATTGGTTTATGCACAACTCAGAAACACCAGTATAGTGCTTATTGTTCTACATGATTACAACTATTTTATGAAATGGGTCACTTCTAACCCCACACTTATAGATGAATGCTGTTTATGTCATTTTTAATATTGGGACCTCAATGTGAGTTAGGAAAATTTCAATTTGCTTTTTGCTTTTTTTTTTTTTAGCAGTTTTACTGAGGTATACTTTATATACCAGAAAGTTCACCCATTTTAAGCATATAACTTAATAGTTTTCAGTTAATTTAGAGTTGTACAACCATCATCACAATCCAGTTTTAGAACCTTTTCAATTGATCTCTGAATCAATAAGCTCTTAATAGCATTTCTGGATCATAAGAGAATTGTTTGTACATTTCCTGGTCTAAATGGACCACAGTACGCAGGCTTCCACAAGAGATCTGAGGACAAAGTGAAGTTAGCCTTTGTCTTCTGAACCATATTCACATCCCAGGTCCTCCAACTTTAGAAGTAGCAACTATTGGCTTCCAAATTGACTACAGTGTGAGGTATGGTTGGAGGGTCAAGTTAAAGATGAAGGACGAAATCTTCACCTTCTTCAAGCTGAAGAGGAGGTAGTATTGACATAAAGAGACAAATATGGGGAAAAGTGGAGAAGACTTGAATAGAATGGAAAAAAAAACAAAAACCAGAAAACAAAACAAAAAACTCCCAGTCCAAACAAAGATACCAAGCAACTGAAGAAGAGTGAGAAGAGCTTTCTCTAGGTCAATTAGTTGAAAGTAGGTGGTTTAGTTCACAACTTGCTTCCCATCTAGAGGCTGGTTGCTATATGTTTTAGTGGCAAAGAAACTGAAAATCTCTCTGCAGTATTGAAGTGTAACAATAAATCCCACCATGTGGTGGAAGCTACAATATATGGCATAATAAAAGTAAACGTTATGGCACTTGACTTTGCGCCCTATAATCGCCTATTCAATCGGAACAGCGATTCTTCCGTCAGCAAGAGAAAGCTGGACAATTTAATTTTCATTTCTATTCATCCACTAGGCTTGTGTTGGAGCTCTTTCATGTTTTCTATTATGTTACTTGAAATATGGCTGCATAGTTTGATGCAAACAATATCTCAAACCGACATCAACAACTTAGTTTTGGACCAATTGATTTCATTCTAAATTACTGCTGGCTGACAGATGCTGGTAGCTGCCCACACAAGATCTGAAAAAGCCATGTTCCCTAATTTAATATTATAATAATTTAAAATTACAGCTTTATTAAGAGGAAACACAGATTTATTTATATTTAACACTGATGGTTTCTAATGGCTTTTAGGGCTGTATAATGCTATTCACTGCAACCCACATTTGGACAGCTTCAGTTGTCTGAATCCCTAACAAATAATTTCCTCTTTGATTCAAAGCAATGAATAAATGCTACTAAAGCAGCCTTGAAAAGAGCCACCCCCTCTACAATGTCCTTTTCCCCTTGACCAATCTACCTACAAAGAACATTTCTGCGTTGGGACCTAAAGACAGTCTGCTTAAAATTTGTCCCTCTCATGGTCTCTGTGATGCTGCAAGATCCCACTTTTCCTTAAATGAGGGATTTGTGGGGATTTAGTCTTAAGTCCTATGCTCCCCTTCCCCTCTTCTTATGGCAAGGGTATTATCTTCCTGATCCAGTGGTCACATTTAAATGAATAACATTATGTCTGTCTTGTTGCAGCCCATTAAGTGCTTTGACGTAATTTTCAAAGAGAAGGAAGTTGATAGAGATGTCAGCATTTATACATAAGGAAGAGGAAGACCAGAATCTGTAAATTACAGAAGGCCACCCAGCTAGGAAGCAGCAGATTCAGCACTCAAACCAAGGTCTGCAGACATCAATCCTGCCTTCTTTTCTCACCACTGCTTCAGGGAAGCTCCTAATCTCTACCTCCATTCCTGGTGGTTTTCAGACCTCTACCTTCAGAATCCATCTAGCACCGATAATGGGGACGTATGGCCAACTCTCAAAGTCAACATGCTTAACTAAATGCATCATGTTTCTCCCAAAACAACTCCTTCTCTTGACAGTGTCACTTCTACTCATGTCATTTTTATCCCAGTCACCTGACTCAAAAAACCTCGTGACTAACAAATCATTCTCTCTTTCTCCCTGCTCCCACATCTAATCTGTTACTAAGGCCTAGCAATAATTCCATAACACTGTTTCCACATCAATCTCTTCTTCTCCAGTCATCTCCGAGAAGCTTAATTCTGGCTCTTTCTACCTCTCACTTCAACTATTAAATAACCTGATTCATTGACATCCAGCTCTCTTTCATCTGATTGGTCCTACAAAGCTTTCCACTACTTATTATCTAATTTTTAGACCTGATCATATCACCTCATTGTCAATCATCAATACTTCCCACCGCCCACAGAATAAATTACAAATCTATCTTCCCCAAATTCAGTCCGGTCCCTATTTACACTTCCAGGTTAACTCTCCTCCTTCCCAGCACTAACCCTCGACTGCAGCCAGGCTGGTCTACACATAGCTATTAGCACCCCCTATGTGATTTCTCTGCCTACCTCCACCCTCACTTAAGCAAATCTAACTTCAAGGTCCAGATAAATCTGACTTCCTTTATGGAGCCTGTTCTAGCACCCTGGCCCCAGAAAAGCATCCTTTCTTCTGATGAGCATTCCATTCAGGCCTCCCATGTCATCTCACTTTTCATTTGCTGTCTTAGGGGCTTGTGGAAGGCAGGGCCTGTGTGAGGGCCTCAGTAGCCAGGCAGCTTTTCATTTGAGTAGCAGATACTCAAGTATGTATTGGTTGATTACATTAGCTGCCAATCATGGTTTCTTGCAATGCAAACAACGTATACATTAAGTTGTTAACTTGAGGATTTACTGTATATTTCTCTGGGATTAATGCCTTCTTGGCAAAATGATAGAACCAAAGCTCACCAGTATCTTTCTGGGCTCCCAAATACATACACTGGTGCCTAGTTTCCAAAGTATGAAAATCTTCTATGGACTTACCCTTCCTCTATCAGTAGCTCCAACATTTCCAAACCAGCTGGTCAGACTGAAAAACATACTATTTATATTTTAGCAAGAGCCACCTTAGACATGTCTAAACCCAACAACAGCAAAGGCCAGTGCTCTTAACAAGCAAGACATAGGGCTTGATGTATTCTGGAAGTGGGAAAATACCACATGACCTTCACCAACACTTTGCCAACCAGTCACCCTGGCTTAAAATGTAGCCTAAATACTGAACTACAGTGGTAGGACTGGAACTTAATCAGCCTCATTCTAATGATTCCCTTTCATTCACAGCTGATCACTGCTCTGCTTGTCCCTGTCCTTTAACCAGATCAAAGCTACAGCAGGCTAGAGTTTCTGCTGGTATTGCATCAGACCAAGCTGTCAGCTTATGCCTCCTGACTGGACTTCTCAAAGGCTGGCTGAGGATGTAAATCAGCCTCTGGAAACAGAGCAAGTACTTTTGGTATTTACAGTCACAACCGCACATCCTAAACACAGGCCTTCACGAGGTCAGGCCAGAAAATGCAGGTCAGCAGTTTGCGAAGACAAAATTTCATTAGCAAATTCAGAAGAAAACAACACCCAAACTGGGGGAAACACCAGGCAAGAAGATTGCTCATGTCAGGCACCTGAGGGCTCTTATATGGCCTGCCTATGTTGGACATTTGTTTCTAAATTGAGAGGCTAACAAAGATGATGCTGGAAATCTATCTTCCCTGTTGAATCAATCTGCAGTAGTAACTGCCAGAGGTTATGGAGGGGGTGTGGTTAGAAAAGAGTAACACGAAGGAGCCTAGTGGTGATAGAAACGTTCAGCGTCTTGACTGAGGTGGTAGAAATATGTAAACCTACCGTACAACTCATATGACAAAACTGCAGAGAACTCAGCACACACACAGGTACTACCAAAGCAGGGCAAGTCTGAGTAAGATTGGAGGATTGTATCATGGCAATGTCCTGGTCACAATACTGTATAGTAGTTCTGTAAGATGTTACCATGGTGGGGGAGGAATGGGTAAAGGTTGTATGGATCTCACTGCGTCACTTCTTACAAATGCCTGTGAACCTACAATGATCTCACAACAGAAAGTTTAATTAAAATTGGGCAGGTTTCAAAATATGGCCCTCTACAATGCCTCAAATATGAGAGAATGCTAACTAATCACCACACTAGGTACAAATGAAAGATGAAGTTTAGTTCCTGAATCTGGATCTTCTAAAAGGGCTGTTACCCAGGTCAGACTGCCAGTGGCCTCATACCCACGCAGGCCTTCCCCTTAAAGGATCTCTGACTTTTGTTTACACAGACAAACCTTAGTCCCCTTCTTGTTTATCACATGGTGGTATTTTAACCTTGGAAAAACTCACTCCCGTTCTGAACTAAGTGGCAATTATCAAGCAAAGCTCATTTTATTTTATTTATTTATTTATTTATTTTTGGTGGTGCTGGGGATCAAACTCAGGCCCTTGTGCTTACAAGGCAAGCACTCTAATCACTGAGCTAAATCCCCAGCCCCGCAAAGCTCATTTTAAACTCAAAGTCAAAATACTTAGCGCAGCACCTACAACGAATGCTGCCAATTTACATTTGTACCCATTCACCTTTTTATACTAAATACACAAATCACTGGAAAATATAAGCATAAGTGCTCATGCCCATTTATACTAATAGGTTTATACACGATCTCTTTTCATTAGACCTTGCAAGGAATTTCTGCTACGGCCAGGGAGGGTAAAAATCCCAGGCATTCTGCTTTCATGTGGAAATCACCATCACTTCCCTTCTTTACAGAACTCTGCTACTTAAAGCTAAGCAAAGGCTGGCAGCCTGCCATCTCAACGGTCATGTTAGTTCTCATCACACTGCTTGAACGGTCAAGCTGGGCTTTGCAGTTCTTTCTAACTCTGGAAAAAGAAGAAGAATGTCCTTACTCACCAATGTCATTGCTGCGGTCTGAGAGATCCTTGTCCAGGATGCTGGATAGCGTACTGCCCGCCAAGTCAATCTTTGGACCGTCACCCCTACATTAAAAACATAAGTCCAGACATTTAATAATTGGTGTGTGTCTTCGTCACTCTGCCAGTTTTCTTGCTGCATACACCTTAAGGAGGGTGCTGGACTTTGGGTGAGTGGCACTGTCGCCTGTAAGAGAGCCAGAGGGAGCCAATGAGCTGTGCGGCCACATGGGCCGTGGTACAAACTGGCCAGCACACTGGATGCCCCCCGCTCCTGCACATATTTTTGAAGATGGCTATTTTAATAATAACTGTTCGCCAGTACACCTCCAGCCGCAAACCCTCCCACTGGGTACACAGGGTTAGGGCACAGGCCTTCTTCTGCCCCATGGCCAAATAAGCACTGGCAAACTGGGAGCTTCCCTTTTAAGGAACCCGGAATTTAGCCAACGCTGCTTGTCAAAGGTCAGCTACTTTTAACCTTGAGAAAAAGGTTCTCTGGCCTGGAGCTGTGGCATCAGCCAGGCTGTTGACAGAGACAAGGTGTCAAGTTGAGATCTGGCAGCCTGAAAGCTGGCACTGGGGCACAGGTCTGTAAAATGAGATGGCTCGGGGGGGGGGTGCCCCCATGCTCATCAAGACACGAGTGACTTCCCTCTGTATCTGGGCTGGAAGTGGCACACGTTTGGGATGGAACAGGCCTCCAAGATGATGAGAGAAACAGTCTCCTCATGCATTAGCATAAGGTTCCTCCAAATTCCTCCAAAAGGGCAGCTCTCTGGCCGCTTTGGGAGATGAGCCGTGAACAAGATTATCCCAGGGCTGTGACGGCAGTTAAATAGGAAAAGATCCTTGTCCATAAAGTGAGAGAGAGAAGCCAAGCAGTTATTCCAGGCAAAACAACAGAAATAGTCCATCTCACAGCTCCTGAAGGTCATCATGACCCTAAATCAAGAGTACACGAGTTGACAAATTTACTCAACAAGTGCTTGTCAAATGCCTACAGAGCTAGAGGTATGGAGAAGGCCAAGCCAGCCTGTACCCACTACAGAAAGGAACATGGTCCTAAATAGGAGAGACAAACAGACAGATGAACATAGGCCCACATGGCACAGGCCATGCAAGACACAGTGTGCCACCATCCTGGATAAGAGGGAATCTCCATGGCCCAGAATGGAAAGTATGCAGAACAGGCGGTGTTACAGTTGGGCATTGGAGGAGAAAGAGGCGAGGACATATTGTAAGAGGTATGACTGAGGAAGGACCCACGTGCAGGTGAGGGTGCCCACACGGCCAGGGGTCCTGGGGCTAAAGCCTGAAATCCCCAGAGAGAAGCAAGAGAAGAGTGGGCAAGTTGGTGAGGGCCAGGCTGCGCTGGACCGGGCATGACAAGGTTTGGGTTGTCCTGGAGTAGTGGAGGGTAGAAGAAAGATTGTAGCACAAGACCTGTAAACCTGGAGGCAAGGTGGCTGCTGTGCGGATGGACTCTGAATGAGGAAGCTGACAGGGAGACTCTTAGGTTTCTTGCTGTAGAAGGTGGAGTGGCAGGAGCATCCAGCATGGTGTCATATCTTTGTAATGGTGGAGAAGGACCCACAGAAGGAGGCAAGTCTCCTTTACTTTCCAAATGAATGACCCTGACTCACGCTTGACCAGAGGATGAGCAGAGGTGAGAGCTGGGGACCAGGGCTGTGCCCAAGACTTGACAGCTTGAAGACTATCCTATGAATGGACATTATGGGATTTGCTGGACCTTTCAGAGCTAGGTTAAAATAGAAGTTCAGGCATATCATGGTCAACCGAACATGGAAAGGGGAAATAGCCTGGGTTTCACAGATGGCCCTTGTTTCCTGTCTCACCCAACTTCCTAAGGTCGTGGAGCCCCAAACCAGGGTTGTCTCACAGACTCTCTCTCCATCTCCTGGTCACCAAAGTTCAGGCCATTCAGGGTCACTGCCTTAGACAGATCCAGAGCTAAGTGGAACTGTGGGACGGAAGAAGTTTATTTCCAAACATTTTATTGTCAGGGCCCCATCATTCATTAATTGGAAGGTACAGTCAACCCTCCATATCCATAAGTTTCTCATCTGTGAATTCAACCAACCTCAGACTATCCAACGCAGCAGAAAAACAAAACAAAATGAAAACAAATAATCTGATGTAAAAACAGGTGAATGACCTGAACAGACATCTAAAGAGAATATACAAATGCATATCAAAAATGTTCAATTATCATCATGGCGATACAAATCAAAAGCACAATGAGATATCATCTCATTCCTGTTAGAATGATTATTATCAAAAAGATAAAAAACAAATGTTGACAAGGATGAGAGAAAGGGAAACTCTTACACACCAGTGGTCATGGTGGTTAATGTAAATCAGTGTGGCCATTATGCAAAATAGTATGGCGGCTCCTCAAAAAATCTAGAAGTAGAACTACCATATGATCCATCAATCCCACTTCTGGCATGTATCCAAAGGAACTGAAATCAGTGTGTCAAACAGACATCTGCACTTCGCTACTTACTGCAATGCTATTCGCAATATCCAAGATAAGGAATCAACCTTTGTGTACCTTGATGGAAGAACAGATAGAAAATACAGTATAAATACATAATGAAATGTTACTCAGACATGAAAAGAATGAAATTCTGTCTTTTGCAACAATATGAATGGAAATGGAAGACATGCGAAGAGAAATAAGTTAGGCACAGACAGACAAACACCACATGTTTTCACTTATATGTAAAGCCAAAATGTTGATCTCGAAGTAGAGAGTAGAATAGAGGCTACTAGAGCCTGGGAAAGATGTGGGAAGGGGAGAGGATGATTAAAGGGTATAGGGGTACAGTTAGAAAACAGGGTTCTTTTTCACAGCAGGATAACTACAGCTGATAACAATTAACTGATATCAAAAGAGCTAACAGGATTTTGAATGTTCCCAACACAAAGAAATGATAAATGTCTGAGGTGATGAATATGCAATTACCCTGATCCAATCATTACATATTGTATACATTTACTGAAATGTCACTGTACCCCATAAATATGTACAATTACTGTGTTAACTAAAAACAAATATACACATTTTTTAAAAGAAAATATTCAGGGGAAAAACTTGTGTCTATACTGAACATATACAGACTTTTCCCCTTGCCACTATTCTCTAAGCAACATAGTATAACACCTACTTGCATGGCATTTACATTGTACCAGGTATTATAAATAATTTAGGGATGATTTAAAGTACACGGGAAGATGTGCATAGGGTATGTGCAAATACTACATGATTTTATATAAGGGGCTTAAACACTGGAGGATTTTGGTATCCTTGAGGAGGGGGTTCCTGGAACCAATCCCCTCATAGATAGTGAAGGACAACAGTAATTTTTTGAATGAAATGTTTTAGAAATACAGAATTATTAGTAGGAAAGTATTTTCATTTTTAAAACTCTTCCTTTCCCCAGATAGGAGTAAGTCAGACAGGCATGGTGGTACATGCCTGTATTCTCAGCACTCTGGGAGGCTGAAGCAGGAGGATCACAAATTCAAGTCCAGCCTGGACAACTTAGTGACTTAGCAAGACCCTGTCTTAAAATAAAAAATTTCAAAAAAGGGCTGGGGATGTAGCTCAGTGGGAAGGCCCTGGGTCCAGTCTCTACTACCACAGAGGGTGTGAGGAGAAAGCAAAGAAAAAAGGAGTAAGTTCTTGAGAGCCCTTGAATATGTTAAAGGATTTGGGTGCTGTCATCCTCCAAACTAATAAGACTAAACTCAATAAGCTCACAACCAGACAGTTCCATCCTTTCAGAAATGCACCAGGAACCAGAGCTTATGAGAACACATGCTCTACCCAGGGAGGGAGGCCACTCAGGCAGTGGGTTTAGTTAATTCCATGAGGCCTCCCCCCGCCACCTGCCCTTAGTCAAGAGGGAAGATGGTCTGAGGTGATATCTTGGTGGACAGGTGGGGAGAAAATCAGAGGGGTCTTTGGAAACAGAAGGAGTTTTGCTCATGAATTAATCTCATGCATCTCTAAACAACTTGACTGCTTCTGAACATATGGTTTATCCATGTGTTTTGGTAACCATTAATGTTGGAGTGCTGTGCCCCCCTTTGATTTGATGGTTGGAAGCTTCCAGTCAAATGTGAGCCTATTTCGAGGGACTACGGAAGACTGTGTTGTGGATTCCTGTGCTTATTATATCTTGGACTTTATTACTTTTCTATACATAATCAAATCAGACTAATTAGCAAATCTATCACTTCAAATTTCATCATCTCTTTGTGGTGAGAACGCTTAAAATCTTCTCTTTTAGAGCTGTTTTGAAATATACACACATTGTTGTTGACTATGGTTGCCATGCTGTGTGATAGATCACTAGAATTTATTCCTCCTATTGAATTGAAACTCTGTTTCCTGATCAGCACCTCCCCTTTCTCGGTCCACCTACCTCTCCACCAGCCACTAGTGACCATCTGCCTCTCTACGTCTATGGATCTGACTTTAGATTCCACATATAAGATCATAAAGTGATTTTCTCTGTGTTCCTGGTTTATTTCACTTAATACTATGTATTTTTCAAAGGTACCTCAAATCCTTTGTGAGATGGCACAGGGTAAAATTAAGCAATTTTTAGGAGTAGGGTATATATTGGTTTAAAAGGTTCACATGCTTTGGCCCAGTTGTGGGAACCTGTGTTAAAGGGACAGTCTGAAATATCCAAATGGGTTTTGTGTAGCAGTGGGTTTACTGCAGTTTTATCTGTAACAAACACACACTTAAAAACTCCGGAATAATTCTATAGGTGAATTTTTCCTTCCACTTAACATTTACTTTTAATAATAATAAGTAGAGACTTACACAATGGAGGCAACTCATGCTCTCCCTCTTTTCTCCCCAATAGAATCTTCATGGTAAAAGGTGAGATGGCCTGGTCTCTGGCCCAACAAACTCTCCTTTAATAATTTTCCCAACCACGGGTGCCCTGTGCAGCCCTCTCACGTGGGAACCAGTGAGTTTGTGGAGTTACAAACCCTAAACCGAGAAGTCCAGGCTAGGAGTAAGGCATCTAAAGCTACTGTTCATCACCTTTGTGACCTTGGCCAGGTCGCTTAAACTCTCTGGAACCTGAGTGCTTTACCAACACAACACTGCTCGGCTAGCTTGAGCAGAATCAGCCTCAAGAAGCCCTTTAGAGCTCTTGTTCCATTATTTCAAAGGCAGGGAAAGGTCAGAGACTGGGGCGGGGTTAGGGTGTCAGGTGGTCCTGGGAGCTGTGAGCAAATTCCAGGACATTTCATCATCTCTTTTGCCTTTGAATCTTCACGTTGCTGTCAATGTTTGGAATGCTGTCCCTTCCTGCTCTACTTGAGCAAATATGATTCACATTTCATATATATATGCCAGAAAAGTTTTTCTTTAACTAAACGAGTAGGCATATATTATGATTGTCTATGGATGTTGTACACCTTAGGAAACAACCTGTGGATAAGCTGCATTCTTGCTTTGTTTTGTTTTGTTTTGAGACAGAGTCTCACTATTTACTTCAGGTTGGCCTTGAACTCACTATGTTGCCCAGGCTGATCTCAAATTTGCAGTGATCCTCTTGCCTCAGTGTCCCAAATGCTAGGATTACAGGCATGTGCCACCATGCCCAGATGATAAATTACATTCCTGCGATTGGATTTCTAATCTTCTGTTTTAGTCCTTTCAGGCTACTATAACAAAATACCATAAGCTGGGTGGCTTATCGACAAAAAATTTATTTCTCACAGTTCTGGAGGCTGGGAAGCTAATGACCAAGGTGCTGGCAGAGTTCATGTCTGATAAGGGGTATTTCCTGGCTCACAGATAGTGTCTTTTCACTGTGCCCTCATGTGGTGAAAGGGTGAAGGGTCTCATTTATAAGGGCATGAAGCCACTCATGAGGGCTCTGCCCTTATGACCTAGTCACCTCCTAATCCATCACCTGGGAGATAAGGATCTCAACATGAATTTAAGGATGAAAGGCACTCAGACCATAGCACCTTCCTTCTCAAGACATTTCTCACGCTTGAATAACATGTTAACACTTAGTAAACGAAAAACGAATTCTTGCACAGCCTCAAGTCTATGTCTACTATGGGATGAATTGTATCCCATCAAATTCGTATGTTGAAGTCCTAAATCCCAGTACCTCACAATGTAACTGCATTTGGAGATAAGACTTTTAAAGAAGTGATAAAATTAAATTAGGCCCTGCCAGTGGGCCCTAATCCAATCCAGTGTCCTTGTAAGAAAAGGAGTTTGAAGACAGAGAGACACTAGGGATGTGCAAACACAGAAAAGGCCTCATGAGGACATGGTGAGAAGACAGCTATCTGCAAGCCAAGCAGAGAGGCCTTAGATGAAACCAATCCGGCTAATACCTCAATGTTGGACTTTCAGCTTCCACAAATGTGAGGATATACATTTCTGTTGTTTAAGCCACACAGTCTGTGGTATTTTGTTATAGTAGCCTGAGCCAGCTAAGGATTTGAGAAATCCTTAGATACTAAAAGCATTCCATGACGGTGGTTACCAAAGGAAAACTGCTGCTATAGGGGCATTTTGTCTTAACAACTGTTAGAATGATAAAGAGTACCATGCAAATGAAAACAAAACTGCAGACTAACTACCAGAGACTCTATTTCCAGTTTGGGGGCAGCTCTGTTCTGACAGCATTGGATGAAAAGGGAAGACTATTATGTTCCAAATTGGTCAAGGTGTCTGCTCCTCAAATGGCATTTGGTGTGACCTGGGGTGAACTCCTGCTAGGGAGGGGCTCCTGGCTCAAGGGAGAATTTTGTATCTCCATGATTCACCTGTAGGCAAATCTACACAGATGGTCTGATACCCTGAACCATGAAGGACTACCCTGAAAAAACAGAAAATCACCATCCCCAAGTGGTTCCTCGTCAGGTTCCACAGCACGGGTCACATATTGATGAGAAGAAGATTTGGGAATCCTGCTCATCTCTCTGAGCCCTGATCTCTCATGCCGAGAGGCAGACATGGCTTCATTTGAAATGATCTTCTTTCCAGAGCCAGAAGCAAGCCTATTTTGAAAACACAGTAGGTGTAGTTTAAAAAAGGTTCTCATCCTTCCAAGTAAGGAAGCTGCAGCTGGTGTTTTGACAGTGTTCAGACTGTGGGTGTGTAAGCATTTTACAATGTCTATTTGTAAATGCCTTTCACTGTATTTATAGCTCCTTTACAACAATGCTAATGAATTTCAGTTCTGGAAATACCAGAATTTCTGAAATTTGTTGAAGCACGTGTCTGGAGTGGCTGACACCCAGTGACGATGCAGCCCTCAACGGTCCTCATTCTACCTCACTCTGCCCGACACAAGGGTACCATTTTGGGAAAAAAAAAACAAAAAACAAAAAACAAAAAACAAAAAAACAAAACAAAAAAACTCTGTCACTGAACTCCAAGAAAGAGGAAAAAGCCCAACCTTCTGTCATTTACCAGCTCCCGCAGTGTTTTTGTCCGCTGAGTTTCTATGCCTACAGTTGTTAAAAGGAGAACACAGGAGAAGGTGGGCAATACACAGCAACAGCTGTGCAAAGTGATCAGAACAAGGTTGCTCTGGCTCATTTCTGATTTTGAAATCAAATAATGCTATTTTGGTGTATTTCTCTTAGCAGTTTCAGACACTTAAAACATGCGACTCAGATAGGCAACTAGCATCGCAGAGTCTTCTTGCTTTACCGCACAGGAAATTAAATCACGAAGGGACCGAGCAGTCCAAGGACTGAACCTCAGATCCCACAGAAATAATAACAGCAGCTACTGTTGCTATAAGCCTACCATGTGTCAGGCACTAGAACAGCATGCTTTGTGCAGTCGGTATTCCATCCTCACAATCATCCCTGGAGGTATCTACTGTGCCTCAAGTCTCCTTCAGCAGTGCTCTCACAACCCCTAATGCAGGGATTGCTGTCACCAGGCGGCCTCCAGCTGGTGGCCCCCCCAGAGGACACTGGATGCAGAGATCCTCCTCAGCTGAGGTACTCCCTTTCCAGGGCAGCCCACACCTTGTGGCACGAGGCTCGGCCATTTTGGTGCAGCACGGGACAACTCAGATGGGCCATTTCAACTCTAAAGCTGAATGTGGCAGACGTTTTTTGAGCCAGTGTCACAACTTGACTTCTCTCTCGGCCCAATCCTCTTCCTTCTTCCTTCCATGGATATGGACCCCTAAAACATACTGTATTTTCATATGCTGCTGGCTCGGCCTCTGCTTCCTGGGGAAGCCACACCTGTGACACTCTGATTTTCACTATAGAGGGAAGGAAACTGAGGCTCAGTGAAGTTAAAGCACTTGCTAACAAAAGGTCACAAAAGTAGTAAAGTGGCAGGTCTAGATTTGAACCTACTAAGTCTAATTGCAAAGCCCAAGATCTTGAATACTTCTTGAAGCTACTTTATTATTCAGCCTCCAGGTCTTTCAGGCTAGGGATCCAGACACAGGGACAGTGAGTCATCAAGGATGCCAGGCAGCCTGTGTCACCTCAGCTCACTGCCAGCTGGGTAAATCATCTGCTCCCCTAGTTAGGAAGGACTCCTAATAAACAAAAACCACATATCCAGAAGGGCTTGCTCTGCCCGCTTAGACGTGAGGCCTAAGAAGGGGCTCGCAGAGAGACAAGAACGTGGAAGATGCAAAGTATGAGTCCCTTGAGAACATAAACTCAGCCAGTGGCACTGCCCAATTTAGCCCAAGTTGGGACAGTTAAGCCAAAACATGTGGCATGGAAAAGGTGTTGAAGTGCACAGGAAGCCAAGGCAAGCAACCAAACAAGTAAGTTCATGGCAGCGCAAATAGCACCAATCAAAAAAAATAAAAACGGGTTGGGGATTTAGCTCAGTGGTAGAGCACTTGCCTAGCAAGCGCAAGGCCCTGAGTTTGATCCCCAGTGCCTCCCCCCACAAAATTAAAAAAAAAACAGAAACAAAAACCACCAGGTACCCACAAACCTTCTGGAGGTAAGTGGGGATAAAGGGAGAAAGAGCAGCCCCACCAATTCCTACTGAACAAGATTCCAAGTCCATGTGGCGACTCTTTTTGGCAGCCCCTCTTCCCCTCAAAAGGAGATATTGCCATAATGCAAACATTTGGGCTTTAACTGCCCCCAAAACTTTATGGGAGCGGGGGAGCTAAGAAAAGAAAGGGAAAAGAGACAGAAAAGCCCCATTGCTTGTGCGCAGGCAACCACTGAGGCAGATGCTGTGCACCGTCTCTTTCTCACCACTTCACATCCCACCAAGGAACTGTCAGCTTGTATGGATGATGGCAAATATCAAATGTCAGATCATACAGAAATGACCCGAATGACCCTGTCTTCCTTCTTTCTCCAACTAAGCAGCCTTATTTTTCACTCCCTTCTAGTGTAAAACCATGAGGCCTCACTGCCTCACCACTGAGGTCTCAGTCCTGGGATGCCCCTGAGGCTGCAGGGCCAAGGCAAGTGAGTGCTCCCCTCTACTCACCCTGGCTGCCCACCTCAACTCTCAGACCTTAGCTCTGACCGCTGGCTCGAGCCCTGCCCTTGTTGCAGGCAAGGGTCCTTGTGCTTGGGGGTGGGAAGGAGATGCCCAAGGCCACACTGCTGATTCGTGGCAGCGCTGGAACCAGACGGAGGTCCCTGATGCCTAGTTCAATCTCTTCCCACCGCAGCTGGGATGGCAATAAGAAAAACGAGCGCCCACCTGCATGTTTTATGCTCTAAGAGATTTTTTTCCTCTCAAATTAACAACTACGAGAGGGCTCAGCCCATCTGTAAAGACAGCAGATGTGCAGTCAGTCCTTCAGAAGCGTTCTGCTCTGGGAGGCAGCTGACTGCCCTGGAGGTTAGATCTTTCCATCAGGAAAATACAAAACAGGAGCACCAGCAACCCTGGTTTTCTTCACTTATCAGATGGTGGGCCTCCCTCCCCCTTCCCAGAAACAGAACTCTGGAGGCCCTGCTGAGATCTGTGGAGTCCCTACATACCCATCTGGTGGCCAAAAGTATCTCAAACAGTTTTGGATTGCAAACGTGGTCACACTTAAATGAGGGACAACGTAAGCAGGGGCAGGGACACAGGAAGCAGGAACCAGAATGGTGTGCCTGGCAGCTTTCCCCTTGCATTGCATGTCCTTGTCTGGATAAGCACAAACAAGCTCTGCTATTTATAGACCGTGAAGACACGCTGGAAGGTGATGGGACATTGCTCACTCAATCCCCCTCCAGATTTCACTGCTTTGTGTAGCCTCTAAGTACACCTGGAAGCAGGCCTCCCTCCAGAGCCCATTCAGGGTATGACATGCCCAAAAACCGCCTAAGGCAAAAGGATGATGCCATCCCCAGATCTCATCTGCAGTTCTCCAGCTTGGCACTTGGAAGAGGCACAAGGGGTTTAAAGATGCTGGGCCCAACTCCTGGGCAGTGTTCAGAGGAGGAAGAACTCTTCATCTTGCAACTCTAAGAAGAACGTGTGCGGTGCCACTTGGAGGGAGAATATTCAAAGCAACAGCCCATGTGAAAAAGCAGGACAGAACTCAAACAGCACCATGCATGCGTAAGGTGTTAATATTTCTAGTTTTTTGTGGCCTCCTTCTGCCCATTGATGGCAGGAAAATCAATGTGGCTCAGTCAGGACTAAAACCCATCACTACTGTTGGTTCTTGCTGCAGCAAATAAAATTCATTCTTTGTGTGGGTGGAAGAGAAAAGATTATATATACAAATAAAACGAGGTCAGCAAGTCATTCAGACATCCCTACAATTCGACAATGTGCTTCTCCCTGTGCCTTTAGGGGTTCCTGTGCCCCATAAATCAACGGCCCCCCCTCAGTTCCCAGCTTCCTCTGAGTCCTGACTCCATCGCTGTTTCTAAGAGAGGGGGCTCATGCTTCTGCCCCTGGGAAGCCTCCTGATGTGCCTGAGTACGCCCATATTTCTACTTTTTCCAGGCTCCAGAGCATGACCTGCTGGCTGCTACACGGGAAGTCCTTTGCCATTAGTCACCCAACAAAGCTTTTTCAAGGGAGAAAAAAAAAAGGCACACACATATGTGGTAGGACCTCCCAAGTTGTGAGGCCATGAGCTAGGGGCCCAAGGTATAGTGACTTGTTTAAACTCTCCATACCTGAGCCAGGCAGCCTCACTGTGCCATTTCGCAGAGAAGGAAACAGACTCTGGAAGGCATGCCCCTTGCCTCACGGGTCAAAGGGCACGTAAGAGGGGCAAAGTTTCCACCCTGCTGTGTCTAGCTCCAAAGCTCCAGCAAGCAGTGGCAGGCAGTAACTGCATGTGGCCTGGTCACCAGAGTTTACTACTACCTAGAAGAGGGCCTGGCCAAACGTAGGCCTTTGAAGAATATCTGAAATGAATGAAACACACACACACACACACACACACACACACAGAGTGAGAGCAGGAGAGAAGAGCCTGCCTCTCACCACTGAATCTATAGCTAGCACCCATTTTCCAACATTTTCCCATAGCCAGTTTCGCACAAGTCTACACTTGCTTGGGCACCTGCCCATCCTCTCCTCAACTCCCCCTGCCCCAGGTGATTCCGATGCACAGCCAGGCGTGAGAACCAGCGCTCTGTCATTGTGCCACACTCTCTTCTTCTGGCTGTCATGATGTCACTCTCCTCCTACCCTTTTTTTTTTTAATGGCTCCTAGTCTTTCAGTCCTTCCTCTACCCTCTAAATAGTAATTCTCCCTGTAGTTGTCTCTCCTTTCTCCTCCTCCTCTTCCCCATAATCTCTTGGAGTGATCACATCCATTCCATGTTTGTAACTAACACAGAGGAGCCAACGATCCCCACCTCTGTAATTTCTAGTTGAACTCTTCAAAGACATGTCTTCATCCTGACTTGTAGAAAAGAAGGGAAACACTCCAAAAATCACACAGGCATCACTAGGAATCTCTGAAAAGAAATGCGAACACCTGAGTAATCCAAACCCAAAATGATGGCCTAAGCATCCAAGGGCACATTTCACCTGCCAATCGAGGGACCATCTGCATGGACTCACTCACTCGGTGGTTTTCTCTTCTTTTTTTAAAAAGGGAATGATTGGTTAGCTTATACCTAAGAAGAAAAACAGGTCTTTTTAAATGCATTCTTTCAGTGGGCATGGGGGCTATACACCTTAGAGCGATCCGTACTTGGAAGTTTATTTCCTGCTAAGCTGTAATCTCATCTGCATAAGCAGCCATGACGCCTTGGTCAATCTAAAGAAAAAAATTAACTTCATATCGGTAAGTTGGTCTTAAGAGAGACATCTGTCCTTCCCTAAGTACTTAGTTGAGGTTTCCCACATAAATATTTACTTAATCTTTGCCTCAAGCTAAGATGCCAGAAAGCTCATCAGTCACATGTTCCTGTGTTTCTCTAAAATCCAGGGCTCCAAGCATCACTAGAAGTAGGGGAAAAAAAACACAACTCCACTACTCGGCCCCAGCCTGTGCCCCAATTCTCTCAACATAACCTCCAGCCCTCACAGGAAAGGTATATGGTGTGTTTAACATTTAAAATAACAGGTCGTCTCCAGGTGGCACCGGTCTGGGTCATTAGGCCTCACTTCCTCATGTCCACCACTCAATTACTCCCTTCTGGATTACTTCTCTGGCAGCGCTTCCAAATCCAAAGTCAATGCATAGTATCCTTTGGGAGTTTTGGGCCTTGGCAACCAACTCTCCCAAATCTGGAACCTCCTCACTGAATGGCCTGCACCCACCCTTGACACTCTCAGCCGCTCGAGCGAAGGCTGTCAACTCAGCTCCTGAACGTACCTTCTCCTTTAAGGTGCACGCCACCTGCTATCACACTGGCAAGCCCATTTTACTGGGAACTGTCATCAACTCAAAAAACAAACTGACATGTATCTGGGAGGACACTAGCTTGAAGAACAGTGACTTTCTCCCTCTTCAGCTCTTGCCATTGTCTTGAGCCTGCCTATCTATGACGGTCACATGGGTGACCATCTCCAGTGCTGGCCCTTCCTGCCCCAATTCCTTCTGCCCTTATGGCCTCTTATCACCCACATCTGGGCCTCCTCCACTGTAGACAGGTTCATCTTCAGGACACCCCATCTCTAAGGCTGTAAGCGCCATTCTCCCCCTTCTGCCCATCAGCTTCTGGATTTCCTTCTGGTCAGCAACTTGTCCCACTCCAACTCTGCTCACTTCACTTTCTCTGCATGCCTCCCGATTGTACTTCCTTCCCCTTTATCCCGTCTATCACACATGATGCCAGACATCAGCCCCTGATGGTCACCTGCCACCTCCAATGAGAGCATGCGAGCTTGCAGCAGACAGCAGGCAATGCTCCTTCCCAACTCAGGGCAAAAGTCCTGCTCCAGCTTCCCCATTTTTGGGGATGAAAGAGAAAAATGATTATGACGTGGGCTAAGTTCACTGTCTGATCTGGTCTAGCCAGTTTGTGTCTACCTCTTTCCCTGTTGGGCTTATTTTCTTTTGGAGGCACCTGCCTGCTGTGCCCCCAGGTTTCTGGCTTGCCACCTTTCACTGCAGGCAATCATGAGAGCTGACATCAACATGCTCCTTTCTACTATATCACTGGTTTTCCTTTTTGACCCTTTTCCCAATTTTTAGAACCTCTCTGCACACAGAGGTTTCTAAACTCATTAAGTCAATAATACATACAATTAAGCATAGAACTTCACAAACTCGTATGTGCACCTATATCCACCCATACAAAAAGATTTAGGTATGGACAGCTAATCGAAGTATACTTATTTTAGAACATCAAAACGAGTGAGTAGGCTTTATGTTTCTGAGCCTCCATCTTCTCAGTGTAAAAACGGAGCTAGACAGCATGCTCTTTGCACCCCAAGCGCCTAAGTTATGTGGTAGGTAAGATAAGGTGAGCAGAGCCTGTTTTTGCAAACATGAAGTAATAATTGAGGCATCCCCAAGGCTCAGAATACAACAAAGGAACCTCTCAATGGCCTAGCAGAGCGGTGGTAAACCTGTGGCATGCGTGCCACTGTGGGCATGCAGGGCTCTGCTGGCACTAAGCAGGCAAGCACCAGGTAACAGCACACATAGGGCAGTGTTGGCACTTTGCAATAAATAAGTGGGTTTTGGGTTGTAGTTTGGACACAACCCTTAAAGACCCCTTGGTCTCTAAAAGGTTCACCATTGCTGGCCTAGTGAAATCACCTATCATTGTTGAATTTTAAAATCAACCCTGGTATTAATGTTTTTAAAAGGTCTTGTATTTCCTGTTAAAATTTTGTGTTAACATATTTTCTAGAAATTGGAAGAACACTGTTACCAGTGGCCAAGGAGGTAAACACCTGAGGAAGATAGCAATCACTAGAAAGTCATCAGTGTGTTTCTACCTAGTCAGACCAGACACAACTTGCTTGCTGGGGTCCCTCTGCTCTTCCTGATACAGTTCCTGAAAAGTGAACTGGAACCAGAGCCTCCCCCTAAGATCCAGAACAGAGACTGGCATGCAGTAGGCCCTCGGTACATTTTTGTCCAGTGAGTGGGTCTAAAGAGGGCTATGCTCTTCCTAAACCTAAGTACCCTTTCTTCTCAGAGGTGCCAGTTCCTGTTCACGTTGCCGGTGAGAAGAGCCCGAGCCTGAGTGCAGCAGGTAGAGCTTCGGTGCCTGGTTCTGAACAAGAGATGCCAATGATGACCTCGTGTCTCTTTGCTCAACCATCTGTCTGTCCATCCACACATCCAGTTATGTGAATCCTGGCCAAGATTTGAGTGTGCACAGCACACTGCATCCTTTCTGCAGAGAAGCACGGATACAAAACTGTTTGAATTAAGTTAACATTCCTACCCCAGCTAATTTGGCAGAACAAAACAAGTTCATAAACCAGTCTACACATTGGCTGTCCAATGTAACTGCTCAGCAAAAAATAGAAAGTGTTAAGTACTGACAAACAATAAGCCTTTCTTTGATGTTTAAATTTTTTGTCTGTTGAAATCCATGACACGTTAGGTAACTTAGAATGTAAGACACATGCTAAAGAGCTTGTACAGAGGCTGGGAAGGAAGATAGAAGAGGCAAAATGGAATAAAATATAAGAACTGGCACTTCCCCCCCCTTTTAAGGAACCATGGCATCCAACAAGTGTTTGTTAAATGAGCCACTACCATATGCTCAACATCGTAAGGCATGTGGAGATGACAAAACACACTCTTGATCTGCTTTAAATTTGGTAAAGGAGCCCGGGGGTGTGCATATCCCAAGTGGTACAGCATGGGGCCTGGCACTAGGCTAAACACAGGGTGTCAGGCATCTGGAGAGAGCAACTGCAAGTGAGACGGGAAGGCTTCCAGAGGGGGGCGTGCTGACTGGGTGCAGAAGTCGGGGAGCATTAGCAGGTGCCTGAGAGGCAGTCAGGGAAGAAGGTGAGAACACTGTCACCGATTTGGGAGAATCCAGAACCGTCACTCTCTCAGTATGGACACCAGCAGCAGCGGCAGCAGCCCTAGGGTGCTTAACAGAAATGCAAATTCCCAGGCCCAGCCCAGACCTGCTGGGCTGTGGGGCCCAGCAACTATGGGTGTGGAGCCCAGCATTTGCTTTGAACAGGTCTCCAGGTGATGGTGAGGCCTGCTGAAGTCTGAGAACCACTGAGTCACAGCAAGCCCTGCCCTCCCCCCAGCTGGTTGAGCACTGATACCACGTCTTTTGTCCCTCCTCCTGCCCTTCAGTAAACTTGTGCCTTGGGGGCTGGGTAGCTTCAGGGGCAGTGGGGGGGTGGCTACCCACTGCTGGGCTGCTGAGATGACACACACAAAGTTAAGACGTTATATTTCCTGCTGGTTTCTGTACAAAACCCTCTCATGCATCTTCCTTGGTGGTCCATAATCCTAAGTGACAACTGGATATCAGGAGAACTGGAAGCTCAGAAGAGCTAGGTAGGGACAGCAGGTAAATGGAACCTCTGTGGCCACAAGTCTGGCCAAGATGACAAGTTTCCCTTGGCTTGCAAAGCTGCATCTGTCCCATAACCAGAGGTCTGAGGGCAACTCCAGAGGGCAAAGAAGCAATCAGAATTCCACATCTCCTACAAATCAGATCAGTAGGAAGAACAGCAGGAATACTTTGGAAATTGTTAATGAGTTCATCGAAATGTGCATAGCCCCTGAAGACTAACAGAATTTGCCACCACATAGTCCTGCCTCTCTTCTCACCAGCTATAAAGTGATGTATAATCTTTCCTGCTTCACAGCTTCTGTTTGCACAGCTCATATTCTTTTCAGAAGCACTCAGGTGTACAAAATCATTTTCTCCCGATGTGCTAGCTTCTGGGTGAATTATGCCAGTGATGTGGCCCTTGCTTGAGTCATTGTGGCTGTGAAGTGGCCTCATCACATGCATGTGCTAGACCTTCTACTATCAGTTAATAGAAGGGGGTGTGACACATAGGGGCCTGGTTAACTGAACAGGGGCCATCACCCTATTTGCTTCCCCGAGAGCCATTGTTTGCAGACAGTTGTTGGACTGGACTGTGGTAGACACCTATAGAGTGACACAGGCAAAGCCGCTGCTACTCCCATGGGCTCACACGCTCCTGAGATGATCCCAGCTCTGTGCTCAGCTGTGCAGTAGCCCCACATACCCCGCCCCTTGCCAGGCGCGTGTGCATCAACACTGCTCGTTGAGATTCTGGTATCTCTCAACCATCCACATCATAACCTGCCCTCTGTATTTGGGCAGCAGAGTGTGTGTGTGGGTGGGGGGTAGTTTTATTGTCATTGTTACTGAAAGTAAATAAGCCATGTCACAACACAGATGAACACTGAAGACATCATGCTCAGTGAAATAAGCTTGTCATAAAAAGATAAATACTATCACCCCTTAAATGAGGAGCATAGAATAGTCACATTCAGAGACAGGAGACAGAATGGTGGCTGCCAGAGCTGTGAGAAGGGGAAGAATGGTAGCTGCTGTTTAACAGGTACAGAGTCGCCGTTTTACAAGGTTTGCAGAAAGAGAGTTCTGCAAATGGCTTCTAAAGAGTACTTCTGCTTCTAAAGAGTGCTTCTAAAAAGTGCATTCACAACAATGTGAATGTACTTAATACCGCTGCACAGTGTATTTCAAATGGTTAAGGTGGTAAATTGTATATGTATTTTATCACAATTTTAGAAAATTTTAAGCAGACAAGCTCTTCTTGTCTTGCTACAGTAACAGGCAACAATAAAAATGACATCAATTATAGGGATGTGGCTACATATCTGGGAAAAATAATTCGAGATGCAATAGTATATGTACCAATTCCCCACAATGAATGTATCTATTATGCATTTCAAAAATATGCTCATAAAAATTACAAATAGAGAAGGTGAGGTGAGAGGGGTGGCGACCTGCCAAGGTTCACACTCTTCTTATAAGGTAGCAAGAGATTCAGGTCCACACCCTGTCTGACTTGAACACGAGAGCTCAGAAGCCCCACACAACTCTCAGCATTGTAAACTCAGCTTATAAGAACAGAAATGCAGTGTGCTGACAGGTACACACGAGGTCCTCTGGGTCACTGACTTGCTCTGGTATATTCCACAACATGTATAATACATATATGCAATGGTAGGAAGTTCTGGCAATGAACTAATGGAGAGAATTCAATAGTTCCTTGCTCTGGGGTGGGGATCTCAGTTCTAGAACACACACTACTCAGTTCTGATTTCATATTACTAACAGTGCATCCAGTCAGCCAGTGAGGAAAGTTTTGTTTTGCTAGCTACCTCTCAGACATGTGACTGAATAAGGCACATCCCTAGCCGTTGAGGGTCTTAGAGCTCAGAGATGAGTGCACTAGAAAAATCTTTGCTATGCTAGCTCCTGGTTTCCACAGTAGGCTGTGCAGTAAAGAGCAAAGGGACCTTGGGGTGTGGAGTGAGGCCCCACAGAGCAGCAGGAGGCAGCTGCAAACGAACTGTGCATACCAGAAGCCAGAAAGACACTTGGGAGACGAATGTGGGTGTGCCATTCACACCTGCAGTCTGAAGGGCAGCAGGCCTTGCTCTCTCAAAGCCCAGGAAAAAGCCCTGTTTGTAAGTAGGGCATAGGTGCTGGGTGCTCAAATCTCATCTGCTAATCCTGACACTCGCACTGCACTTCCAACCTTGCACCACACTTCTGCCCTGGACAGAAGTGGCTGGCATCGTCAGACAACCTTGATTTCCCCCTTCTCCTCTCTTCCTCCCCCTTGAGACCTGCAGCACTCAAGCCCCTTCCTGTGTCCACCCTGTGCCCTCCCTCTTGGCCAGAGCACAGCAGTACCTGGTATGTGTCAGTGGGCCCACTGGTCGCTCCGGCCTTCTCGGGGGCAGCGCACCAGGTCGGTTGAGAGAATTGGTCTTCGGTGGCCGAGGCTTTTTTGGTGGGATGGCAGGAACAGAGGGCTTCTGTAAATCCAGTTTTGGCTCTCTCTCTGGTCTTTCTTTAAGTTATTGTTTATCAGAGCATAAAGAAAACAGATAGATCCAGTATAAGTGACAGTACATACCTGCAGATGGCTTATTTCCTGCTTTAGAAAAATCATTAATGCCCTTTCTAAAGGCAAAGTTTGTAGCAAACAGCATCACTCATTCTTTCTTAAATCCAAAAATACCCCACAATGCGACAGCTCCCTGTTCCCTTCTTTCCATGCTTTTGCTCATGCGGGCCCCTCTACCTGGAGTCCCCTTTCCACCACTGTCCACCCTGGGCCAGCTCCTACTCACTCTTCAGTGTCTGGTTAAAACAAGTCACCATCATGTTCCTGCTTCAACAGCTCAACCCACTCTCAGTGGTAGATTCCTTCCTTCCTCACTTGAGCCCTTTACAAACAGTGCTGCTCAGATACTTTACACAAGTGTGCGTGCCTGGCACAGCCATAGGCTGCTGGCCTCTGAGGGCAGGGCCCAGGTCCGCTCATCTCCCTATGACCCTGTGCAGTGATGGTACAGGGCTGATGCTCAGCAGATGGCTGACAGGTCTGATAAATGGCCCAAAGGACCTGCTATTGGGTGTGAGGAGGAAACAGGGCTGACACTGCCTGGGTTAGCATCTGAAAAGGGTCACGAGCCAATAAAAGTGGGGAGCATGTCAGGGAACAATTCATTCTGGATTCTCTGTGCACAGTTTGAACTTAGAAGGCAAACTGGCACTTTGTAGGCATTTGGTTTCTAAAGCGTTTCAAAGTCAGAGTTATAAGGATGAAGTTGAAGCCAGATTTGGTAGTCAAACTGGGCAGTATTCAGTGACAGCTTCAAGTTTTCTGTTCCCAACTAGTCTTGCCCCACAGTCGGTGCAAGAAGCATACACCTATATATTTCTTGAGGAAGATGGAACTTTAGAGTTGTGCACTGGAACACAGGTAGGTTGCCTGCGTTGAATTGCAAGATGGTACTCAGAACACCTTCTACTTGCACATACAGGCTCACGTCGTTTGGGGGCCCAGGCCGACTGGCAAACTCTTTAGAAACCCCACCAGGTACTGTACAAGTATCATTGTGCTTATCCCTGCAGTGTGTCTGTGGGAAAACAGGCTTCAAACAGGAATGCTGGGAACTCATTTTCTGGCACATGGGGGCTAGAAGAAGAAGAGCTCAGGTGAAATGCTAAGCAGGGTAGATTTTTCCTGCTGGACAACAGGACAAGGACAAAGACAGGACCTCCAGGAGCTTACAGGGTAAATGAGAGAGAGGGTGTGAGCTGACCCGACAGTGACACGAGGTCTCAGGGCAGGGCTGGTTCCTGGGCTTCCCTATTGCTTCCAAGCAGGGCTTCTGCCTCCCTCACTCACTGTGGCATAGAACAACTACTACTCATGGTGTGGAAATTGGAATAAAATGGATATCTATTCACTATTAAAAAAAAAAAAAAGACCTCGTGGGAGGGGAAGAACCAGGGATATGTGGCTACTTGGCCAGTCAAGGAAGGTGGTGGTCACACATCGGCCCCTAAGTTGGTCAGGAGGGGCCAGTGTGGAAAAGTGTCTTTGTCGCATAGCTTGGTTAGCAACGAGACACTAGTCATGTGTCCTCTGTGAGGACAGGGGATGGTGTTTGGTTATTTCACAACACAAGCTTTTATCAAAGAGCCATTTGTAAGCCAGGCATGGTGGCACACTCCTGTAATCCCAGCACTCAGGCGGGAGGCTGAAGCAAGAGGATCACTCTGAGTTTGAGGCCAGCATGGGCTACATAGTGAGCTCAAGGCCAGTTTGAACTACACAGTGAGACCTTGTCTCAAGAAAAGCCAAAAGGGGGGAAGAAAAAGAGCCATTTGTAAACTCAATGGCTAGTTTTTCACTGATCTGTGACAAAGACTTGGATGGGGTTCCACGACTCAAATTCTGCGTGTTCACTGTGAAAGAAAGAGGTATAGGTTCTTAATAGCTTACAATGTTGGTAAAACTTGTAGCAAGCAGGCTGATATGAAATATGTAATTTCACAATAAAATTTCATGAGGCCACCAAGGAGCACCTGCAAATAATTATATTCGTTAATTCAGCATTTCTCTTGTGACTTCAAAATAACTGCTTTTTAAAATGGAATTTGCTCAGCTTCCTGTTCATAATAACAACATGGCACTTTTCCCATAAAAATGTGTGATCAATCAAATCTTAGGCACCTAACAAAATGAGCCCTTCCACAGCTTGCAGATTTCTTTAGGAGAGACACTCACATTTGTAAGTGACAAACACATTTGTAAAATTGACTGTGTGAGATTCATTCAACCACTTCCCTGCCAATGACATTTCTGACCACCTTCAGGAGACTGAGCACTGGGGTGCTTTTCTCAGTATTGCCATGCTTCCCTCCCCCAGCAAGGACATTCTTGGGCAAGGACATATATCTACAACCTTGTTAGCCAGTCAAGGGCCCAGGAGTGACCAAGAAAGAGAGCTTTCATTTCACTAAGCCAAGTCCATCCATCAACAGTGATGAGCAAGCATCCTGGGTACCGGGCTCAGAGGAGAGGCTTGATGGAAACTGTCAGCTCCATTCCAGGCTCTTTTTATACTCTTTTTTGGGGGGTGGGGTGCTGGGGATTGAACTCAGGGCCTTGCGCTTATCAGGCTAGCGCTCTACCACTTGAGCTAAATCCCCAACCCCATTCCGGGCCCTTAAGGAACTTACAATTTCAGGGTATAGGCAGAATGGCAATGGCAGAGACATCACAGAAGAGCACCTAGGTGTTAAGTGACTGGTCTGGTTGTTTTTCATTTAATGAGAAACTCTGGCCCTACAAATGACCCTCTTCTCAGGGTGGGATGCTTAGAAGCAATCAAAACAAACTCATAATCATATTTCAAAGAAAAACCAAAATCTGTATGTCACCTACACTCGCAATGAGAGGCAGCTTTGGCTCTTGTAGAGCTGCCGATGAAGAATTGATTTCATACCTTTCTCTTCTGTTCTGTTTGGAAGTGTTTCTGGTCTTTCAGGTGGTATCTTTTTAATTTCATGTTTTCTCTCTGTGGTACCTAGGAGGGAATGGATAACGGTGATCAGAAAATGTTTTCATTTATTAGATACACCAGGATTTAAATATTTATCAGGTATAGCAAAGGCGATAGACTTTTTTTTTTCCTGAGCTGGGTGCTGGTATTATCTGGCTAACACGAGTTGCTTAGAAACGAAGCAGAAGTCATTTCCAGCCGATGTCACTAAGTTTGCTTGCCTACACATCCTTAATTCAGAAGAGAACCAGTAATATTTTCTGATATTTAAACCTGCTTCCTTAGGCATAAAAATAGTCAAAGGATATCACTGAGTGAGGATGGGGAGTGTGTAAAAATAAAGAAGTCACTAATCAAAACATACAAATAATATGTTACTGGATATTATGCTCTATAAAAAAGAAGAGATTTAATAGGGACCTGGATTCCATCTTTTGGTAGATTTAAAATATGCCCTGGAACCATCTGATACTCCTCCCATTAAGAGGCAAGATCTATATCCCCTTGCCTGGAATGTGGGCAGCTTTGCAACTGCTTCAACCAGTGACTGAAGTAATACCATATAATCTCCAAGGCCATGTCACAAAAAGTCAGGTAATTCTTTTGTTGGAATATTGAAACTCCATGTAAGAATTCAACTACCCTGGAGAGGCCACATGTAAACACTCTGAGACCAGTCTTCCAGGTACCCCGTCACAGGGAACCAACATGGAAGTGAAGCAACGATCTTCAAGGGGGGCTCCTCCAGCCTCAGCTAGTCCAGCTTTCCAGCCAAGGTCCCAGACCTGATGGAGTAGAAACAAGCCAACCTGCCCATATCCTGTTCGCGTTCTAACCCACAGAATCCATGAGCATAAGAAGAATGCTAATTTATGCTGCTAAATTTGGAATGGTTTGTAATATAGCAGAATTCCTGGAACATAAACTTGAGGGATATGCAGAGATGTTACAGTGGTTCTCCCTACGTCCTTTCTCCTTGTGTCTGAACTCCTTGAGTATCACATTTTCCCAAATCACCACTTAGCATTTATCTTTACCCATGTGGACTGCAGCTGCTCCTTCACCTGAGGTCTGATTTGGTGCCACTGACTTCCGGCAAATAAGAGCACTTTGGAAACAGCTAAGCACAAACCAATGAGAAGGACTTCTCTTTGTTTATTGGCTTGTTTGAGTGCCTGACAAACTCTTCACACGACCCACCCCTCAAAACGAGGGCTTGGTATTATTCTTGATTACAGTCTCAGAAGCCAAAAGAACTTTTTAAAAAAATCCATTGAACACACATTTCATTTGAATCCATTTAATGACTCACTACAAATTAAATACTGTATCTGATTTGTATTGATTCCATCTTTTTTTATTTTTTTTGATCAAGGAAAGTTGATTATGGGGAATATACAAATATTTACCTCATTATCACAAAGCACTTCCCAAAATCCCTCTGCAGGATAAATGAGCAGCAGCAGTAGTCAAAGAAGATGAAATGCCATCTTGCTTTGCAACACAGAGACACATTGCAAGTGGTAAGATTAATTCAAAATGATAAGAATTTGCCTACATGCTACAGTGTAGTCTCCTAATGATAATGAAGAAGTTCAATATCATTCCTAGAGACACAGAAAGAATGAACAATTCCACTATCTTGAAGAATCCAATCCTAGTTACTATATTTCATGCTGTCTGAGCTTTAGACTACTTGGTTCATCTCCTTGGTTTCCAATTATCAAGGCCTCTAGGGGAAAAGGGTCTTCAGAGAAAAACATGTAAATAGCCTGCTTTAATCTCAGCACAATAAAATATTTATATGGCCAGAACCACTAGGTGGCAAAATGAAACTGCTCAACACCAACAGGGATGGGGCAGAGCAGATGTAATTAACATCCAATTTTAAAGCTTAATCTCTATAATTCTCAATTATGCCCAAGGGAATGGGAAAGGAATTTGGGGTCAAACTGATTTCCTTCCCCCAACTTGGTGGGCCAAAAATAATTTTAAAAAATAATTTCTTAATAAATTTATGAACACACCAATCTGAAAATGTATTCATACTTTAAATGCTATAGAACTATCATAATTGTGTAGAACTAAAAATATTCCTACCCTTCTTCTGTTTCAGGAGTTACTTTTAAAAAAATGCTACTTAACTAGTTATTAGTGAAGGAATTTCTCCCCACAATTAACTGTAAAAATTACAAAGAAAAGTTCTCTTGGGAAATATGAATCATCATCTGTATGTATAAGAACCCAGTGTGCAATGAGTTACCAAATGTCCAATATCAGTTCTTCCTGTATTTTTCAACTTTATTATCTGAACGACACAGAAAAAGTGAATTGGATTCTTTTTAAGATTAAAAAATGAATCATGGGCTGGGGATTTAGCTCAGTGCTTAGAGTGTTTGCCTCGCAAGCATGAGGCCCTGAGTTCGATTCCCGGTACCAAAAAAAAAAAAAAAAAGAATCAGGAGGGAAAGTATTTATGGCTAGAAAGGCATTTTTTAATTGAAGGTAAGTGAAGTGAGTCCAAATTTTGGTTACCCACACTGGACAGACATTGAAATCCAGCAACTCTCTACATGCACAATGATGCCATGGCCCATGGGAAACAATCTTCCCTAAATCAAGCCTTGATAGGACATGGGCAAAACAGAACAAAATCAGGTTCTTCTTTCTTTAAAAGCAGTTTATTAAAAACAAAACCCAACAGATAAAACTGGTTTACTTTCAAGTTCTTTCTGATCACTCTCTTTGGGAGCCCCAAGTTTTACACTACATCAGGGACACATTTTTGTGATATATTTTTTTTTGTCTTTAGGAAAAATCAGCAGTTTGTAGACATTCCTCATTTAATGACTGAATTCTGTTCCTGTGACTAAGTCGTTAAATGAATTGGTCGCTAAATGAGGATTTGTATACAGTATGTACATTACGACCATATTCAGAACAAAGAAACTCCAACCTGACGGCTTTGCTTTTATTTGTATAACTCTCACATGCAGTACTATAATGTGTAACAGAACATAAAAGTACTGTACTTCACAGTCGGCAAAAATTATTGTATAAATAAGATGTAGTGTACACACAAAAAAACATTGAGGCTCTAAAAACAAGATGTATAGAACTGTACGAAAAGATAAGATGGGTTGTAAGTGCAAGTAGTGGGTTGTAAGTCGGACAATCATTAAGCAGGTCCTTAAAATGAGGAATGCCTGTATTTAAAATCTGCCTGCTGTGACCCGGTCATAATGTCCCAATTTGGCAATTTGTGGTGTCTGAATCCAGCATCTTGAGCTCTGCCAAAGACAATCTGAGCATATGTAGAAAAAAGACATACAGTACACTATTTGATGGAACCGAAAGATATATTACCTGCCCCTTGTTTGATGACAGGAGCGGATGGAGGCGGTGGTTTCTTGGGTCTCTGAAAAATTAATCAAAATTATACCACATGAGACTATTGGCAAGCTGTCCTCTCATGGAAGGACTACAGACATTGTTTTTTATGTGCAGTGTGGACAATTTAGAGAACCTCCCCAAAGATATCGAGCAATTCTCTCTCCAGGGACGTCATATTTTGGCACCTCTAAACAAACACTAAAATAAATTCAAAACAAAACTTTGATCGACAAACAAAACACCATTTCCCCCCTCTCTAAATCTGTAACAGACTTCTAGAAAAGCATGGCTCAGCAAAAATGGCCTGAAACCAGCAAGTGCAATGGTACTCCTACACTGAAACCACATTTGCAATTAAGATTTAATCTGCTGAATAACCAAGCAATTTGAAAAGATTCACTGTGAAGACTCAAAATCAGATCTGCTGTGGATGTGGGACCTTCCATAAAATGCAGGCTGAGGGTCTGCTGCACCTGAGTCAGGTGCTGAGCCTTCTGCCTTTTTCTACACCAAGGCTGGCAGGCTATTTGCAAGGTACCTGTGGACCAGTTTACCCAGTCGTGCGATACACTGGAATGGAGGGTTTGTGCAAGTGAGCTGGTATTTGTTTTTCTCTTACACACTGTGACTCTGTACACGACAGAGGCATTCCTTGAAGTGTTTCCAGAATCACTGGGCATTTCTTTGTCATCCAGGATCTACTGTTGGAGGGAGATGTGCCTGCTATACTTGGCAAACGATTCAGGGGTCAGAGAATCCAGCCATTGCATCATTTTGGACAGTGTGATAAGAGCAAAGGGGTAGGGGCAAAGGCAAAGGAGAACCATCTCAATGTCAATATCATTAAGAAAGGACAGAAACGGGGAGGGTTGGAGCATATGATCCATGTTGCTGCCAACACTTCTCGACCTCTCTGGGCACCATATACCTGTGATTTTAATAAAGTTCCACAGTCACTTCTGCTGTCTGAAAATGTACTACTGTGACATTACCATAGGGACCAGTAAAGGCACATGTCCAACTCTAGCCCCAACTCACTGGTGCCTATACAGCACCCAGCCACAGGCAGAAAAGGTTTTAAGTAAAATCCAGAGAATATGAGGCCGACAGGGAACTTTCTCAGGGGCATCATAGCATGTAGGCTCTGAGTTCAGTAACTTTTCAGTCCTGCTTTTCACTGGTTTGGTGATTCTGCCAAGTTATTCTGAGTTAACGGTACAGCATGGTGGGGCTGGGGATTTAGCTCAGTGGTTAGAGTGCTAGCCTTGCAAGCAAAAAGTATAGCATGGTGAGACTAAGGTGTGGTTCTGAAATCTGACTGTCACTACAAGTCTCTTTCCCTATGCAAGCCCTGGACATGGGACAAGCGACTTCACCTAGCTGTTTATTGTCATCTCTAAAAGGCAAGGAGGAAAATCAACTCCTCTTGGCAGGAGGTGGTTTTGCAAACAGAAGGAGTAAGTTCTATTCTGTTTAGTCCTGTGACAACTCTGTGAAGTAGTGATAGTAGTATGCTCATTCGGCCATTGAAATAACTGAGGCCTCGAGAGATAAAGTCATTTCTCATGGTCATCAAGCTATTAAATGAAGTAATGGGGTTGCTGGGAGTCAAGCCCAGGGATGTTTGACCTACAGTGTGCTCTTAATCACCATGAAGGATCCATCTACCAAAGAACATCCACCAGATAAACTGTCACGTCGTCCTAACACCACACGCAAGGAGTTCAGAAAAGCACAGGGAACTATTATGCTAAAGTTGGAAGAAGAAAATGGGTATCAAATTGCAGCCTACGGTACGAGCTCAACTATGCTACATTTACAGAAAGAAAAAGACTGGAAAGAAAGAAATACATAAGTGGTGATCTCTGACTAGTAGGATTAGGAGTGTGTACAAGCATATGTGTGTTTTCTTCTTAACATTTTTCTGTACTGTCTATACGAGTACAGATTAATAAACTTTATTATAAAAAAGCAAGCTGCTGTAAGGGCTACCTCCCTTGCACACAGGTCTCGTACTGACTGGACGTGTTTCTGGCTCAGGGTCTTCAACTATTCTATCCCCCTTGTGAGCCCCTTCTAGCTCTCTACCAGTTCCTTACTTTTCCTTCCTCCCTTCTCTGTCTTTGTGTAAATTAGACTGGGGACAGATGTGTGTTTACCTAATGAAGTCATCACTGAAACTCTGCCAATTAACCTTCCTGTACCTCACGATCAGAGTAATTTCTTATTCATAAAACTGCCAACACCCTGTGGCTTAATTCTTCCCAGCCAGCTAAATCTCAGCAATGCCTACCCCTGGATGTCTTCCTCACCCCTTGCTGGTTTGAAATTTGCTATAACCAATTTCATATGAGCCTTCTCTAACATACACCATTACCCCAGCGACCTCGTCTCAAACCACATGGCCCTATATTTTAAAACAACAACAAAAAAAGACAATTACAAGTCATCATATTTTCCAAGATTACTGGGCCAAGAAAAAAAAATCCCTTAGTGTTGTATTAGACTTAGCGTGTAGCAGATACATGAAATGTGACAAGGTCGAGCAGGGGTTGGGGAGAGGGAGAGAAGAAAGGCGTGGCAGGGAGAGAGGCTGGGAAATGTTATACTAACAGGCAGTGTGCGTATGAATGCAGCAAAGGGACAAGGTAGAGGTGTGCATTTGTGGGTGGAGCTATGGCCATTGTGGAGATAACTGGGGTACTTCTGAAAGGAAGGGACAGCTTGTGAGCTATCTATCTTGCATCTGCCATGCTGGATTATCATTGGTCAGGTGTCTCCTTTGCTTATTAGCAGAGGGGTTTACAGATGCTTCGCCTTCTTTTTCTTCCCTTGACTAATTTCACTTTCTCTGGTTCCATCAAATTCAACAGCCATCATGCCCCTTCAGAGAAAAGACACCACCAAATAAGATGTCTTTTAAGGTACTTCCAAACAAAAATCGGGCTCAGCTGTCCATGCAGCTTTAGACCACTCCTAAGAGACTGATAAAAGTATTGCACCTGGACCTACTTCTTTTTTTAGTACAAGAAGGCAGGGCCATGAAAACTGAGAAGGCAGATGGAATAAACCTCTAGCAAAATGTGACAAAAAATTCATCACAGGAGCTCATGATTCTCAAAGAAAAAGACATAAGCAGATCACGGAGCTGATTTTCTTCAAAATGTCCAATTGTGGCTGGATAAAGGAAATGGAACTGGGGGGTCCTCCAGGGTAAGCAGTAGGTCAAGGTGTCCTCTTTGGAGTTTGACAGTCATATAATATTAACTAGCTGCTACAGATACATAGAAAGAAACATCCTTTCAACTCAGGCAAGGGTTTGAAGACTAAATGTTTGGAGACACTTGTTCCATATAGTCTTTGACCTCTCCTTCCATGGTGAAAGCAAAACACTTCGGCTCTAAACTCAGGTGTTTCTGCCTGCTCAATCTGTAGGTAAGTGCTTAAAATAAAAGCAGTGGATATTAGAGCCACAAGTGATCAGAGGAGTTCTCTTTACAGCTGAGAAAACTGAGGGCTAGAGGGGCTGTGACAACAGCTAGTTGGTAGCCAGAGGGGACTTAGGACTCACGCCTGTCTATGTCCAGACTGTGGGGATTCACTTAAAAAGAGCTACCACAAAAATGTCAATAACAAAACCAATGAGCCAACATTTTCTAATTTCTGGGAGAGTCAAATGCCGTCCATGTACTCACGTATGCAAGACACACAGGCCTAAGTGATGTGTGTCCATGTGTGCCTGCGTGTGGAGTTGTTGGCTTGAATGGAGACACAGACAGCATCTTTCAAAGGGCAGATTAGTTTGATTTGATTTTTACCAGTACACCACCAGGAAGGAAACGGATCTGAATGTTCTGGAGTAAGGATGGCAGGAAGGCAAGCTTTGCCTCCTGGTAAAGGATTTCAGAACTGACTATGCCCTTTGTTTGGCAAGACGGGCCAGTCCTAAGTAAAAGAGCTCATCACTGGCTCAACTGCTCTCCCTGGGAAGAATTCTGATCTGCAACTTTGCCTCTTGAGCCAGTTTGCCTTCAGAGCTCTGTACCCCAATATAGGCTTTGTTGAAAACACCAGAGGCGTATACCCTGATGGCTGGCTATACTTTATGAGATGTCTTAGTTCATTTTATACTGCGATATTCTGTTAGAATACCTGAGGGCTGGGTATTTTATAAAGAAAAGATGTTTATTTTGGCTCCTGGTGCCAGCATCTGATGTGCTTCTGGTGGCAGCTTCACGGCACTTCAACTCACGGCAGAAATCAGAGAAGGAAGCTGGCACAGGCAGAAGGAGCATGTACACAAGAGAGACCAAAGAAAGGTGCCAGGCTTGCTTTACAACAGCATACTCTTGTGAGAACTGATCCAGTCTCAATAGAACTAATCTGGTCTCTCCAGAAAGGCATTCATTCATTCATGAAGACGATGCTCCCATGACCAATAAGGTCCTACCCTCTCTCAACACTGTTACTGAGGATCGAGACCCAACATAAATTTGGGTGGGGACAAACCATATTCAAACTGTGTGTATGGAGGAGGACTTCGTTGGGGGAATATGGTGATGTTTTAGAAGCAAATCTCAGCTTGATTTTGAGCAACTTTGGACCTTGTGAAGCCCCTCTGTGTCCAGCTAAGTTCTCTGGAGGCTGGAGAAGGCACACAAATGGACAGCTCCTGACCAGGAGGTCTCTCGTAGTTCTAGAAACACATGGGAGGCCTCTGCCCTGCCCTTCCTCCCCTGCCTTTGGAGATCTAGCCACACTTTTACAGTGTGCATCTGAGACATGCTCGAGGTAATGACATTGACTATAACTGCTCCATTGCTTGCTCTGGAGTCCCAGCAACTGCCTGCCCTGGCATTGGCAGAGGAGATTCCCCAGGAATCACTGCATACTCTTGCTCTTGAGAAGGTCTCTCTCTAGTTTTCCCCCAGCTTCAGCCTCTAGCCTTGTGTTCTACATCCGTGGTCTCCCTCTTGGCTGGGCCCATCCAAACCGATAGCCTACTGGGTGGTCAGCCAGGCTTTGGCACTCAGCTTCTCTCCAAAAATGCTCTTTCAGTTCACCTCTTGACTCGCTCCTTCACTCCATCCTCCTAATCCTGGAAATGATGTCTCAATTATACGCCCAGACCCCATGTCAAAATGGAAGGACTTGAGGTCCCCTTTGTATGGGAAGAGGAATTTGGCAGGAGCCAAACTTCCCCGACCCTCTACCTCCACCCTTCCTCCTCTTCTATGCTAGGAGCAGCAAGCAGGAGAGGAGGGGAAGAAGGAAGAGCAGGTATACCTTGGCACCACAGGACCAAAAGCCAAGGGGTCCCTGACTGCCAACTATGTATGTACATGCTATCAGGCCTCATGAAGGAGTTTGGGGTACAGGCTCTGCCTTCAAAGAGACTGCAGTTCAAACTGAGCGACGACTTTGAAAGAAGCATCACAATCAAGAGTATACTGAATGAGACGCTCAACTGGGAGAACACAGTAACACCAGGGAGGGAGAAGAAACACCACTGGGTAGCCTGGGGCAAGTCCACTGGGGCTGCGTCAATAGGCCGTATCTGGGCGACATTAACACCCTGGCAAACCCTATTCCTCTGCATGTGAGACCACCTAGAAAAATTACATGTACAAGATAGACGATGTCATAGGTAAATTATTTTTCATAGGCTTCTTATTGGAAATATACACATTTATTTCTTTTATGAATAATTTATTGGGCAACTTTATTTTTTTTTATTTTTATTTTTTGTGGTGCCGAGGATCGAACTCAGGCCCTTGTGCTTGCCAGGCAAGCACTCTAATCACTGAGCTAAATCCTCAGCCCCTGGGCAACTTTAAAATTAGAAAAAGTTACAGATCTGGAAAGGCTAAAGGACATGACTAGGAACAAAGAGTTTTGGCGAAGAACAGATTTTATAAACTGGGTTGTCAGAAGATGGGGACTAAAGTAAGACATCTCCTAAAAACCTGGTAAAGAGAAGGTAGAGTTAAGGCAGTAAAACTCACCTACGGTGGATTAGCCATTGTGGGAGTCAAGCAAGGGATTCCCTCTCCTGTGAGAGTTTGGAACCTGGAAAACTTCTGCTGAATGACCTAAAACAATCTCGAGGGTCTGGGTTGGCACACGACTGTAAGTACGAAAGCGGGAAATCTAATTGATCATGTCATAATGTGCCTGGAAACTGATATGAATAGGAAGGGTCTTGGCAGTCGTGAAAATGGAGGAAAACAGTTCCTGAAGCCAACAGTGCAGTGCAGCGCTCTTGCAAGAATTATCTGGGCTTAACTGAATTCAACATATGGCCCTTTTGGCAACCCTTTCCCGCCGGTGGGTAAGGAGGGCCTCAAGTGACACCCGCCAGGCCTTTTGTAGGAACAACCAACTCTTCTCGTTTGGACTCTCTGGCTTCCCAGATAAATGTGGTGTCTGGTGGAACCTGAAGGAATGAGGCCCAGAGGGGGCAAATGCTCGGGGGAGGCAGACCATGTGCTCCAGACTGGCTGAGCTCTCGGGGCTTCTCGTGAGAGTAAGCTGGCAGCCTGCTACCCGGCTAGCTCTGAGAGTTGGCAGCAGCAAGCTTGTATCAGAGTCACAGGGACATCTTCAGGGCAGGTTTCTGAGTCCCCGTGGCTGAGAAACAGACCCTCCACTGTGGCTCATTCACTAGGGAAAACACCTAGGGTGGTGATGGCACACCTTTTAGGGCGTCCAAGGATGCAAACAGCCTCCTGCAGCATGCACGCCATAGGTTCGCCACCACTGACCTAGGGGAAGCTTAGGAACACCTGCTAGTGACATGGCACAAACTCTGAAGAGTTTTCCCATCTGTATATGCTAGAAAAGTAATGCTGCTTCTGGTGATTTGAACCGTTTCTTTCACAGGAACCACAGCCTGAGACTTTCTTGAAAGACTATTTCTCAGAAACACTATCAGAAGCCCTATTCTAATTTGTGTCTTTAATAACAGTGAAATGTCGTTTCTACTGTGCTTGAGAGTCCAACTTTCCTGTTATCCTTCAGTAACAATGGCAGAGCATGCACATCGCTTCATTAGAGCTCTCAGAATATTTAATCTTTCCATTCTGATGTTCAATTTTACTGTCAAGGCTCAAAACAAACAGACAGCCATTGAATCTAGGTTCTCTCATAAATAGCTTACATAATTGCCCTAAAATATTCACCAAGACATCAGCAGGTGCTCTCCTGGAATATCTTGAGGAAAAGGCCCAAAGCATTTGTCACCCTGCAGAGAGAGGATCAGCTGAGCACTCCCAGGAAGAAAGGTCACCAAGAATTCCGGCAGGCCTGGTGGTAACCGCCCGAGTCCAGGCCCCTCTCCCCCAAACACACTAGCCTCATCAATAGGTTCAGAGGATGTCTACTGAGTCAGGAGGCCTGCTGCTGAAGAAATGCCACTCGCTTCTGTCTACTCTAATCATCACAGAGTGTCCTCTTTTTTGGGTGAGTGACCACAACCCCAGCCACTGGCAAGACAAGGTGACATCTGCTGAAACCAGTGCCAGAACGTTTCAGACTCTGTCATTCACACAGTGCCTTTGTGTTAATGATTCTAATCATCTTTACAGTGTCTGATCACATGACAGCTCTACCACTAGTCACACTGTCACCAACACACCAAGGCTATGCACGCAGCAATAAAGGCTGCCATAACAACCAGTGCAAAGCTGGTTGGCTGGTTTTATAGGCCAGAGGAGATGAAAAAGGATGTTATACTTTGAATTTTTAAAAAGCTAAATGTCATATTATACAATCATTTCTCAGCTGTAGGTATTACTTTATTTGACAGGCATGACTATTGTTTCCCTAAAATTGGGTTTTCTGCTTCAGAGGGACAAGGTTAACAGAGTTATCAAAGAGCTGGTGGCTGCCTGCCTGGGTCAGAGAGATGCCCCCGGGGCTGGAAAGAGCATGCATGCCCCAAGAAGCAAGCCATGCGGAGCCCACTCATCACTGACAACTTCATTCTCCTGGTGGAAGTGCTTCCCTTGGCACCTTATGTAACACACAGCGCCTAGAAAAGTACACTATGGTCTTTTCAGTCTTGCTTGAGTGAATTTGTTGTCCCACTAAAAAAAAAAAAAAAAAAGCTAGAAACTAAAAGCAGGCAGCCACAAAGGAGGCAACTGCACGTTTCACCTATTTGTAAAAAGAATGATAGAGATTCTACCTTCCTCTTCAAAATCATACTGTCTATCACTATAAAAAGGATAACTATATGAGGTAATACATATGTTAATAAGCTAGATTTAGTTCTTCCACAATGTATACATACATTCATCTCTTGGACTTGTGAGGGATTGGTTCCCGGAACCTCTGTGGATACCAAAATCCATTGATACCCAAGTTCTTTATGTAAAATGGTATCAGATTTGCATATAACCTAAGCACCTCCTCCTGTGCACCTTAAACCATCTCTAGGTTACTTATAATACTTAAAGCAATACAGATGCCATGCATATAGCTTTTGTACTGTATTTTTAGGGAATGACAACTTAAAAAGTCTCTACGTGTTCAGTATAGATGAAATTTTTCAAAGTATTTTTGATTTGAAGCTGGCTGAATTCGGGGATGTGGAACCTGCAGATGTAGAAGGCTGACTGCACTTCAAAACATCATGTTGCACATGGTAAATACATGCAATTTTATCTGTCAATTTTAGAAAACAAAACCATGCTATCTCAATCAGAACCAATAAGGTGGAAAATGTCTAGCAGGATGGCATGCTTGCTAAGATTCTTTGGCCAAAGGGAGAGTCATTATAAAGGTTTCAGTGTCTCAGTGCTTCAGGACATGACTGCCTTTTATCAGCCTCACAAAGATAGCTGGGAAGCCTGGAACAGGCAGTTTTCTGGGCCCCTTGCCTCCACTCACTCAGGTCCACACAGAATATCCTTTCAGAAGGGCCTGGCAGACCTCTATGACCGTGAACATCAGGCTTGCTATCTAAATCTAAGCCCACAAGGGTAGCAACCGTTTGTATGCTTCGCTTCCAATCAACCACCATGATGGCCATCCTAGAGAAAAAGCATCTTTTAATGGCTATTTATCAAAGTTCTTAGATGCCTTTGGATTTCCAGTGAAACTAACCAAGACACCAAGATAGCCAGGTTGATTTGATCAAGCTGAAGCAAAAAGAACCAGAGTCAGCCTTCTAGCATTACTTCATATTCTGCTGGCACCTTTCCCCCACTCTGTGGTAAAAGTAATTACAATGATCAGAACAGTTAACCCGCACAGGACATTTACCAACTTCCAGACACTGCTGAAGAATTCATGTACATCATTTCAGTCAATCTCCTCAACCGTTCAACAAGGTAAGTATAATTATTCTCACAACTTTATGGAGCAGAATACTGAAGATTAGAGACATTCAGTGACAAGGCCCTGGCTATAGAACGAGTGACAGAGAAGGGATCCAAATCTGGGTCTGCCTGATGCCACAGCTTAGAGCAGCAATGGCGAACCTACGGCACACATGCCGCAGCGGGCTGTTACCACTGAAAGCTCTAGAAGTTTCGCCATCATTGGCCTAGAATCACAACCACTATACTCTACAAATGTTTGGTGAAACTCATTCCTGAGTCCCATTATTTCAAAAATTTTCCTAATCAGTCATTACTGAGTATTAAGGATCTATTTTTCTTAGTGACTGATTTTTCTGTCAACTGACAACCTACCATTGCCACGGTCATTAGTAAAAAATGACTCAAGTGATTTTTCTTGGTAGAAATTTTCGTTATTAATGAGTTCTTTATTGTCTGAGTTTATTTCCTTCCTAAAATATGGGGGCAAGTGGAAGGTGGGGTTGTCATCACTCAGGTGGATACCTGTTGTATACCAGTGTTTCCCAATCTTCAGTAAAGAAACAGGTCACCTAAGAATACTGTCAAAAACAGTCTCTGATTCATCAAATATAGGGCAGGGTGTAAGCAACTCTAAGAGATCTCAAATTATATTGATACTAATAGTCCATGGATCACACTTTAAGTAATAAGGATCTAGAAAACATTGGGAAGCAGAGTCTAGATTCTCTAGCAACAAAATCATATTCCAAGAAAGAATAACAGGTGTAGAACAGACCACTCTTTACCCAAACAATACAAGACAGCAAGTTATCGAAAAACACAAAAAGTGTGCCCTTAGAATTCCAACCCATCTAAAAATCTACAGGACACAATCTTGGCAGATGCCAACACTGGCTAGCTTCTTAAACAATTACATCCATTTGTTTAAGCAGCACACACATCACTAAATGCTAGTTTACTGTCTTTGGCAACCAATCTACCAGTATTGTAGTTATCCTTCCCACACCTCAGGTCTATTGGAATAGAGATGTGTCAAGGTTGGGTTTGGCATGAAATAAGTATCAGAGCCCCCAGGCCAGGAAAGTGGGCAGAAGTCATGCACAAGCCTGAGCAAAGAGCACTGAGGTGCAGAACAGGATGGATAAGACCAAATTGCCGCCGCTTTACATTAAAGTACTTCCAGCTTTTCGGCGTTTCTTATTATATCACTGGTGGAGAAATAGCACATGTGGAGTGAGGCAAACAAAAATGGACTGGATAATTTATTGAATGGGTTCCCTCAAAGAAAGAGAAAACATAGATGAGAAGTGCGTATGTACACACACATGGATATGTACGTATGCACACACAACGCACACAGTGTAGGAAGATTAGCATGCCTCACTCTGCATCCTCAGCCTCATAATGTGCTTTTCAGCAACTTCCACAATATTAGCTACTTTACCACCCCCAAGAACCAGGCTATGCAGGATGCAGGCCATCCACCTACTAAACAGAGCGTCCAGGGTTCTCACAGTTTATTTGGACACTCAAATATGCCATGTACTACATTACGTGCCTTATACACATTATCCTTTGTATGTTTTCACATACAACCCAGGATAGTGATCACTGTCAGCAGCTGGAAGATGAGTTCTATGATAGACTTATTAGGATATAGGCTCTAAGGGCTCAGAACCCAGGCCCATGAATCACTCAAACACCAGTGTTCTTCAATATTACACCAAACATCCCCCATCCTACATGCCAAGTCCCATCACGGAGGACACAATTCTGACAGCATGCACAGCACTGAGATCAAAGGCACAGAGACTTACATTTCCCTCCTTGTCAAAGTCTGGTGGAAGTAACTTGACGAAGTTATCAGGGAACACTCCGCGCCTGCCATTGAGCTCTCCTTCCCACCAGCCGACATCGATGCAGTCCTAGAAACACAAGAGCAGAGTGAGAAATGGGGGCAAGTGCAGTCCCGAGAGGTCTGACATCCCTTTATGAGAGAATAGAATCCCTCCTTCTGAGGCCATATTGTTATCTTAGTAACATAACAATAGTTACTAAGTCAGCACAGACCCCAAAGTCAGAGGGGAGAAGAAAAGCTTAAGTGTGCCAGGGCTGCTCACTGGGACTCAAACTCCAATGCTGTTTTTCAGATGCCCTGAATTGATAAAGTCTTCCTTAATTTGAGAGAATAGGCATCTTCTTCATTGTAATTTTACTAAAATAAAAGTATTTCATTAAGTGCCAAGGTGGCCTAGACAACATCACATGCACAAATGTTCTCTTTGGTTAACCTGTCACAAAGCTCAAGATTAAAAAGGGCTTTGTGACAGTCAGCCAAACATAAAGAAAATCACACTTTACACAAGCTCATTAATATCCTGCTCTCCTTTACCTTCTCCTTTTGATATTGATGGGGCACCGTTGTCACCATGAAAAGCCCTTTTTCCACCTTAGAGAACTCAATGTTTGCTTACTAAATGAATGAAGAAACCTAATCACCGTTCCAGATCAAAACTGCTTCCCTTTGAATAATCTCTACTCTGTTCATTTATTCATTGAATATTTCATGAGTACCTATACTATGCTAGGAGCTAGAGGAGAGGGCAACAAGTAAGACTGGCAAGAGCCTAGGCTTCTCCAAGCTTCTGTCGTGGCCTCACAGTTCTCTTAGACCAGCGATGGCGAACCTTTTAGCGCTTTCAATAATACAAACAGCCACTGCAGCACGTGTGCCACAGGTTCACCACCGTCTTAGGCACTTGACCTCAGGTCACAAAACCTCTTCTACTTTTTCCCCTTTCAATTGCTTGGACGTCCGATTCATTTGTAATGAATTTGTCCTCTGGGTCCTCTGGCTCCCCTGGGTCTAGTTCCACTTCTACCACTCATGGTCTTCCACAATACCCCGGGGGTTTGGGGAAGGGTCAAGGAGGCTTCAGCAGCAGATGTAGGTCCCAGGAGGGCCACGGCTCATGTGGCTCACTTTTGCCTTGCTAGATCAGACATTCCAAAAGGTGAGTTACACATCCAATTTTGTTTCATCACGATGCCCCAGCCCTTTGCACAGAGTCTCACAAAATAAACAAATATCTCTGGAATCGATGAAGACTTCTTCCAGCCCTCTCATAATCCAATACTTGGATTACTGCAGGACAAGATGGCCTCTAGCTTAATGAACCCATGGGGACCCTACATAAATTAGCATAAGGTCTGCCTCAGGTGAGAAATAAATGATCACCGCCTTCCCCTTCCCCAGTGGTATTTGTTGCAAGGATAAACTGACTCCTTAGAGGAGAACACAGATTTCAGAGATTGGTCTTTAGTCACAGACTGTAAATTCTAGTCCTGACCAATATCCAAAAAAACAAATACATTTGGAGCAACAACTTCAGATTTAATGAGAAAAATGACAAGTCCAGGTAACCGATATGGGCCTACTGCTGTCACACCCTCATGCCCTAAACGATCTAGTCCCTGAAGAAGAGATTGACAAATGGGTTGTGGTGGCAGGATGTGGTGACTTCCAACATTGTTATAAACGTCACCAACAATACTAGAAAAACTTACCAAACAGGCAAGGGTGGAATTTTTTTACCCCTAATCCTTAGAAATTAAGTATTCAATCCAGAAGGTTCCGGTTCTGAAGAAACTCCTGGCACATCTTTTTCTTCTTTCTCTCTGCATGTGTTGTTCTTTGAAACCCAATTAAAACTCACATTTAGGAAAGTGAGTATGATGAATGCCTTATCTCTTCTCTATTACTCAGTTATATGCTTCTCTCTTCATGATATTCAATTCAAGAAACACCTATTAAGTGCAAAATATATTTAAATTCTGTAGGTACTGCATTTTAGACACAGAGAGAACATGGTCCCTGTGCCTGGGATCTTAGAGGTATGCATGAAAGACAGACAGACACACAATACTCTGCAGGGTCCTTTTGGGTAACAGGTATCAACCAAGGGTTCTGGTACCAAAAGAAGAAAGAATCAATAGCTTTTCAAATAGCAGCCTTTTTTTTTTTTTTTTTTTTTGGTGGTACTGCGGGTTGAACTCAGGGCCTTTGCAACGAGCTACATCCCCAGCCTTTTTTATTTTTTATTTTGAGACAGGGTCTCACTAAGTCACTAACTTTCCCAGGTAGGGCTCCAACTTGTGATCCTCCTGCCTCAGCCTCCCAGAGTGCTGGGATTACAGGTGTGCGCCACCGTGCCCAGCTAAATAATAGATTTTTAAATCTTCTCGCATGTGAAGGGTTTGCTTATGAGTAGACTGGACTTTCCTCCACATTCATTTGGATCATCTGATACAGAACTGTGTCTAGGGAAGGTATACAAATACTGTACAGTGCAATGCTTCTTTCAGACTTTCTAAGTGGTGCAAAACCATGCTCTACCTTAACCTTATGTGAACAATAATCCCAGAATCATTTTGCTTCATATGTCAGGAAAACAATAAAGAGAATTTTAAAAAGAAAAAGCCTATCCAGAATAACTTAACTCATGCATGCCTACAGGGGGAAGCAGTACATAATGGTATTACGTTTATCAATCCTCCCACTGGTGATGATTGGCTGAGATGGTTCATGTATACTCTGCTCCTTAAGGAAAACAGTAACAATGCTAATCATCACGTAATTCAAAGCAAGAATTACAAAGCAAGAAAGGGAAAGCACAAAGGCAGAACACAATATGTCTAATTGTTCTGATTGGTATAATAATAAACACAAGGCCCATGGATGAGATAAGCATGGTCAAAAAAGAAAACTGCCAGTGTGGCTGAGAATACTGAGGGGAGACAAAAGAGAGAGGCTGCTGCAGGACAGAAGCCAGGCACAGGGTCGGGATGCCTGTAGTAGGACAGAGATTTGCAGGGAACCGAAGCATTTTCCTCCCAGCAACAGGAGCTAATTTAAGAGAAAGGGGAATAATTTTGACGGTAAAATGAGAAGTGAAAATAAGTCTTCTTCAGCAAAGCAGAGAAAAGAATAAGGCTTTTGATGGAAGAGATGAAGCTGGAATTATTCCTATGAGGGCTGTGCTTCCAGAAGTGTAAAACAGCAGAAAATTCAATTTATTTCTTGAGGACCTAAAATGTGCAAGATAGGAGAGGAATCCAGGGGAAAAAAGAAAATCATCATGTTCTCATGGGGCTCCCAAGCTCAGGGCCTCAAGAGAGAGGGAGATGCAGGGAATCAAAACGGCAGAATGACCGGCCAGATTTCAAGGCAAAGGGAACCAAGAGAGGCCAGGCGGCAAAAACGAAACCTGGAACTGAGGTAATACGGAAGCTCCAAGAGGATCCCTGAGTGCGAAGGAAGGAAGTGGGCAAATGGAAAGTACTGGTCACAAAAGAGCATGCTCGACAACTGGCGCTTAGGGCAAAGGCTGTCAGCCAATCTCTACTGAACAGTGATGGGAGGCGGAGGCGCCTACGAGTGACAGGAGCAGAGTGGATGGATGGGTGGCCAATGACTTGTGAAATCCGAATGTCATCAGGGTGGAAGTAGATGTCCCCAAGGCAAGAGTCTAGTGAAAGCAGGATTATGATGCAGGAGCTGACCACCGAGAAGACAGGTAACATGACCAAAACACCAAATTTATTTCCAAACCTGGAACACTATTAGTAATTACACCAGGGCCATAGGGACAGCCCAAGATGACAGCCACTCTGGTGGATTTTCAGACTCTAATAAAGACAAGAAGGGTGACGGGATGGTGGGTGAACGTGGCAGGAGGTGGAAACAAATTAAAGAGCAGCAAGTAGATGAAAGTGTCTGGGGAAATGTTTAGAAATAAGCTCTGTTGGCATGAACATGGAGGAAAGGAGACCTGGAGCCTTACCAAGAGTCAAGGTATGGGAAGAAATTAAATTTTGGACATGGATTGTTTACTCTTCCATGATCAAGTCCTCTAAATGGCCATCATCACCAGGCAGATAGCAAAGTAAAATATAGGACGTTCTTCATAAAATGAAAATGCTGCTTTTGCTCATAGGAAATGGACTGACAGAGCCTTAGGTGTGCTGCAGTCCAGCCTCTGTTCTGCACTGTCTCGGGCTGTCTGCTTTATGCCAGAATATCACTAATAAGAGAGAACTCACTATGATATGGTACAGACACTGCTTATTTTGTCTGACACATTTCAGTGGAACTCATAGAGAGCAGGAAGAGAGCAAACGTGGGCTATGTGGTACTTAAGCATCCACCAGGTATAAAAACTCTCCAGATCTCAGTTTCTTGGTACATGTGAAAATCTTTGTAAGGTATAGAGGACATAAATGCTAGTTGTTGTGATTGTTGGGATTATATGGACTGGCCCAAGTCCATAAGGAATAATGATGAGGTATTTTGACGCCCTGCTGCCTTGGCTGAGCTGCTTCTAGTCCCTGGCAGCAGCTCACACACTTGGAGGGATGCCAAGGCCCTGGGGTGTGTCTGAAGGAGGAGGCCATACCCAGACTTCTATGTCACACATCAGTCCATTCGTCCCGTCAGCATGGCCCCAGGTAACCTGGCTGAAGTGCTCCAGTACTCCACACAGCTGCTGGGTCAGGGACCAGCTGATGGCAACTCTCTGACAGACCACCTGTTGGCACAGTGAGGGGTCATGTGCACCAGGAGTCGTGAGTGGGACCTGTGTGTCTAGGCCTAGGCTAGGCTCTTCAAATCTTTAGAAAATACAAACTTGCCACTTGAGTTATAAATTGTTAAATTCAGAATCAGTGAGTCTAGGGCAAGTCTGAGATCCAGCATTTATAAGAGTTTCCCAGTAATGTTAATGCTGCTGCTCTATGGATAATACTTTGAGAAGTAAGGTTCTCTAAAAGGGAATAAAGATCCCTGGAAAATAATGATCTATTGTTACACTTTCGTATCGATCTCATGCCTAGTGTAATGCTTGGCACATGCTGATTTTTTTCCCTTTTGCAATAGTAGGGATTGAACCCAGGGCCTTCATTCTAGGCTCCATCTCTCAGCTTTTTTTTTTTTTTTAATTTTGAGTCAGGATCTTGCTAAAATGCTAAATTGTCCAGGTTGAGACCAAACTTGTAATCCTCCTGCTTCAGCCCCCAACAATGGTGGAATTACAGGAAGGTGCCACCACATCCAGCTGGCACATACTGATTCTGACTATATATGTTGGTTGAGTGAATGAGTAGATGGATAGCCTGCACTTTTCCCAGACTGCTATTCTACTTCCTTCCATTCTCAAATAGTAGAAGTTCGGAGCATGGTGGCACACGCCTGTAATCCTAGCACTAAGGAGGCTAAGGCAGGAGGGTCACCACAAATTCGAGGCCAGCCTGGACTACATAGAAAATTCAAGGTCAACCTGAACTATATAATGAGACTCTGTCTCAAAAAACAAAAATGAAAGCAAAAACAAAAAAAAGGAAAAAGGAAAAAAACATACTAGAAGGGAGGTCAAGTTGAAGAAGGAGCAGGAAACAGGTATAGATTAGCTCCAGAGAGCAACCTTTATCTATATAATCAGGCTTACCTATCTGTACTGAATTCCTTGTTCATAACTGTGGCAAAAAAATAGGTCACGTTTTCTCAGAAATTCTATCTCTTTGAGTTCAGAGGAGGGCATAGAGCTTAGAAATGGACATGCCAAGCCAAAATAATGAAAAGATTAAAAAAACGTATTCATTACCTGGTCCAAATGAAAGAGAAATATTTTTTTTAGTCACTTCTGGTGGTCAGCTGTCCCCCAGTACGGATTTCCTAGAAGTAGCCGGCATGGCTGTTTTTCAGAGTCTTCCCTAATGACTGAGATACCACTTGAGGAGAAAGTGAGCGCTGAACAATTTCAGTGTGGCTAAGCGGGCCCCATAGCGCCCTCGGCATCCAGCAGCAGTATGGAAAGTGCCATTTAATGTTTACTAATGAATACCTTCTGCATAGAGCTCTGGGGGAGTTGTTGAGCGAAAGCTCTATGAAGCCGAAGCCCAGGAGCACTCTGCCCTGCTTCTGCTTGTTAACGCCTCCCCAAGAGATGCAATTATGCCACATGGCTGGGATTGCCGTTCAGAGTTTCCAACATCCCCATAGGTCAGTTACTAAAGCTGACTCATTCACATCACAGTTTATGAGGTAACAGGAAAAAGGGAGAACTATAGTCTACCTCAGTGTTGGAAGAAATGCCTGCAGATCACAGCTAATGAAGGAAGCCCACGGGCACAGCCCTACAGACAAGTCCACTCAAGAAAATGGAGCATTCCAAATGGCGATATGCAGGGCTGCCCAGGCTTAGGCAGTCACTTACTCTTGTGACACTGGGAAGTCATGACTTGAGTTCATCTACTTATATAAATTTCGGCCTCTTTTCTATTTCTTTTTTAATTTTTGGTTTCTTTGAGGCGGGGTCTCACTATGCAGCCTTGGATGGCCTCAAATTCACGACTCTCCTACCTCACCCTACCAGGTGCTGGGATTACAGGCTTGTGCCACCATATCCAGTTGATTCCTGGCTTCTCATTGGGCAACAATTTATAAGCTTTCTTATATTAACTTCTGATTTTTTTCATTTTATATATTGTATGATTGGTAACAAAAAATTGGATGACTAACACACAAAAAGCAGTAAGCAAGCTTCCTGTTGGTGGTGCCAGTATTAACTGAAGTACACATACTGATGCCTGAAAACTGCATTCATATCTTTTACAAGCTACCCATACTGTACTTCACATTATCCTGCTTCTTTATCAATCTAGTCATTTGTGAGTACATGCTCTCAACAACTGTGAATGCCACGCTGTCTTCCTTGAAAGAGTATATTTTATTGTGGGAAAGTTACTTGCAGGTCAGCTTGATCTATCAAGGATTGTTTTCTAGGCTTTGTTAGGGTGAGACTAGGGTAGAACTATTCCTATGGCTGGTTTTTCTGGGTTCTCAATTGGATGCAAGAAGTGTTAAGCATCCCTCATTTTTCTACTCTCCTTGGCCAGAACTCCAGCACCTCCCATCACTAGTCATCTCTGGGATATCCATTCAGCTTACAGCTGCCCACGTCCTTTTCCTCTGCTAGATCTAGTACAGTCTTACCCTATTGATGCCTGGGATAGTATTTGTCCAAAGACTCAATGCACCCCTCTACAGATTTCTGGGACTATTTCTTTGTGTAGCTTACTCCTCTGCAGTTTCCTGCCCTGGAATTTTTTTTTTTTAAACCAAGAATTTGAGCCACCTCAGCAGCCTGGATTGTAGTTCCTGTTTCCTCTATCCCATGAGCCTGAGGCTCTTTGTTTGGGCTCCGCTGTTCTGTGCTGTAATTTAGAAAGTGCCCCCAGGCAAAAAGTCACAGTTGATGTGCAACTCATTTTTATGCTTCCCTCCTGCCCAGGCTCACATCCCTCTACCAAATATTGCCTAATGCCTAAAAACGGCTGCTTCATATATTTTCTTCATTTTTAGTTGTCTGTGGCAGGAGGGTAAATCTAATACTTGTTACTCCACCATAGATGCAACCAGAAGTCATACACTCCCTTTAAAAGATTGTTTAATTAGAGTGAATTTATTTTATTTTAAATATACTAGAATTTTAAGCTCTATCTTTAAAGTCTGAGCTATTTCAAGGTCTGATTCCCAAAAGAAGTCCCAGAGAAAAGAATGTCTGAAAGGAAGATACACACAAGGTTTTTAATTATCCTGGAGTTTCCTTTGCTAGCATATGTACCTTTCTCTAACAAGGAAGGTGAAAAACTCTCTAAGGTAAAATAGAGCTATTGTTAAACATCCTTATATAAGAAGATAAATACATGCCATTCAATCTTTCTCAGATAATAGCACACACATAAAATGATAGGATTTTTATGAACTACTGCCAGAAGCCAAAGGTTGTTGGAGCCCATCATCCCAGAAAGGAGTTACAACCACCCATCCACCCTGGAACACTCAGGGAATCACTTTCCTCCATTCCTCCGAGGGGCCCACTCACAGCACATGGCCTAGGAAATGCTACTGAACGAACGGTGGGTGAGTCCAGACATTACTAAGAAATGAGCAAAAAGCTTAAGTCAAATCTCACTTTCCAGGTAGAGAAGAGAACTTCCATAGGCAATAAGACAGTCTCAGGCCAGAATCAGGAGGGCCTGGGGATGGGGGCAGGATTTTAATAGAAGACAACCAAAGACAGAAGCCCCCAAGGCCTCTGTGTTTACAGCTAGTTTCCCTCTTAGAAAAAGATGCTTTTGCCTGGAACCTCTTCAGAGACTAGCAGCCAACAAAAGCTGCCTGTTGGCCTAACTCCAGGGTCACCATTAATACTAAGCACCTCCTGGATTTCTGGGGCATGGCCATATATTTTGTCCACAACAAAGATACCAAGAGTTGCTCCTTGACTTCATTTGTGGCATATGTAATAGCAGGTCTTCTCAGAAAACGTTTATGCCTTTGCCTTCTTTCTAATAGAACAAAGAAAGACTTTCTGCCTCCAAAAATCTGCTTCGAAAATCAGTAATCATGTGGAAAGGAAACACTTACATAGACGGCACCTTTCCTTTGCACTTGCAACCTGGCTTTAAGTTTAACAAGAAACATTAACTGTACATGAGGCATGTGAATAAGTCATACACAAAATACAAATCATTAAGGTAGCACTTTTATATTTTTCCACCCATTTAAACATAATGAGATATTTGAACTTATGCAACAATATGCTTTTGTAAAACCTCCCCGGTTTCTATTTGCTAGGTCATTTACACTGAGATGACCACTTTATGTCAAATGTTAAAAGCTGTTTCTAGCGCACCTTCAGTTCACCCGTAGCACATGGCTAAATGTAATGTGCTTTGCAAGGTTGTACATCCTAGCCTGTAGCTGAGTTTTCATTTTCATTCCTGTTTAGAGAACTGTATGGGTCTGCATCCAAATGCATCCTTTCATTTCATTATAAGGATAATAGATCTGACAGAAAATCATTTTGCTTCTTTGATAAGGACAGTGGCATTCATAGAGCATCTTTCATTACGTTTTCAGAGATTTTATTAGCTCCTGTACTACCGCGAAGAGATACAAAGAAGGTGGTGAAGGGGAAGGAGGTGGTAATCTTCGTTTCACAAGGAAGGACTGGGAAGAAATAAGAGACGAAGGGCATAGCATATACATTTTTAAGGTCAAGAACATGAAAGATGGCTGTAGCAGCTGTTAGTAAATTCCTACATACTACTTTCATTCTTTAGTAGGACAAATCTACAATTCTTTTAAGAAGTTTTTCCATTAGGAAAACTTATTTCTTGGCCTAAAATTTTGTTTGGGGCATTTCTATTTATACTTAGCCAATTTAGCTTCTAGGCCAGTGCAGTGAGTGAAAAAGAAAAGTCCCAAGCAAAATCCAGGTCCCCAGGCTAACTCAGCTAAATTCTGGTCAGACCAGTAGAGCGGCTACCTCTGTCCATAACCTTGGGGGAGAAGGGGCATGGAGACAAGAAAGGCTCCAATATAGGAGATCCACAGCTTTCTATTACAAAAGGGGTTTTTGGTAAAACTCAGAAGAAAAGTAAGGTCCTTGCAAGTCATGCAATCATACATCAGACAATTACTAGCTGAAGACTGGGGCTCAGATGGTCTGGTGGGGAAACAGACCAGCCAACGACACTGTCTTAACAGTGTCTTTGCGGAGCAAAAATTTTTCATTTTGCTGAAGTTAAATTTTACAGCATTTTTTTTCTTTTACAGATTATGCTCTTGGTATCATGTCTAAGAACTCTTCTGTTTTCATACATAATTTATTATGTTTTGTGTTTTATATGTGGATCTGTGGTCTATCTTGAGTTAAATTTTGCATGTGTTAGGTTTAGATTGGAGTTCATTTTTCGCCTATGTGTGCCCAGTTGTGCCAACATCATTTTTTGAAAAAAATTATCTTTTCTCTCTTAAACTGTCTCTGCACTTTTGTTGAAAATTAATTGGCTGGATTTCATGGCTTTATTTCCAGGTATTCTATTTCAGGGGTCAGCAAACTACATCCTATGGACCAAAAGCTAAGAATAGTTTTTGTATTTTAAATGGTTTTTTTAAAAATCCAAAAGAATATTATTTCAAGGAATATGAAAATTACATGATATTCAAATTCAAGTGTTCATAAATAAAGTTTTATTGGAACTCAACCAAGCCCATTCATCTACCTCTGTGGCCACCTCTATGGTTTTTCTGTCTACAAAGGCAAAGTAATAGCCGTGACAGAGACTGCAGGGCCCACAAAGCCTAACTTCTTTGCTTTCTGGCCCTTTACAGAAGAAGTTTGTCAAGTTCTGGTCTAGGATATGAGGATCCTTATCAGCATCCATGCAGATCCTCAGGGGCTCTCTGAATGCCACTATAAGAAATACTAAAAGGACAGAAGCTTTAAATAGAACCCCTGAAAGCCCTAAGGAAGGCAGAAAAGGAATACATTTAATAGCTGACTACCCCTTCCAACCAGGACTGAAATATAAAAGCCTTAAGTAGAACTCCTCTTAAAAGGATGATTTTACTGCACTATACCGTTAACTATAAAAGGAGGAGATTTTAAGGCTAACAGGTATTTATTTTAATGACTTTTTCTTAACTATGTCCATGAGTCACAAACTAAGAAAAATATTTATAATACGAAAGATGACAGGTTAATGTCATGAATATGGGATATTTTTATAAAAATCAATTGGAAAATGACACATAAAATTTTTAACTTCAGTAGTAATTTTTCAAATACGGAATTAGCGGAAATTAAATCATATTAGCGGAGAGTACAAAGAATGATAATATGCAGGGATGGCGAGGAGAGGGAAACATGCTCATATACTCCTGTGGGGAGATGAAACTGGCAGTCTTTCAGAACACCACTCAAACACCCAAATGCACCAAGGCAGCGTTACACTGAGCAATTTATCATCAGAAAATAATAACCGCTGCTAATAGTGATATGGCAGAGCCAGGGGTTCTAAGTGCTTTATCCACTGTCTCAGTCTGTTCTGTGCTGCTAGACTCGACACTGCGTAACTTACAAAGAGCAGGTTTATTTCTTATAGTCCCAGAGGCTGGGAAGTCCAACAGCAGGGTCCCGCATTTGGTGAAGGACTTCTTGTTACGCCATCCCGTGGTATAAGGCAGAAAGACAGAGGGCATGCATGAGAGGAAGGGAAGGGGGGCCAAACTCACCCTTTGATCCGGAACCTTACCCGATAATAATGAATCCATTTCATGGTAATGGCATTAATCCATTGATGAGGGCAGAGCCCTCGCGGTGTAATCGCCTATTAAAGATCCCATTCTCTACCTTGTTGCACTGGAAATTGTTTTTAACATATGAATTTTGGAGGACACATTCAAACCATAGCATCTACTTTAACTCATTTAATCTTCAAACTACTAGAAGGTAGGTCTTACTATTACCTCCATTTCACAGATGTGGAAACCGAGGCACAGAAAAATGAGCAACCCACCCAAGATCACACAACTGCTAGAAGGTGGCACAAATAATTATGCACATAAGGACTTATGAACAAAGTGATGGCTATGTAAAATGTGGACTAAAATAGAGAAAAATTGGAAACGGGCTAAATTTTAAAAGAAGATCATGCTACTCCCTCCACAGATGAACCATTTAACCATGTTGCCAAAGACGATCATGCTATATTTTGGACAAGAAGGGTTACAAAACAGTGTGAAAAATATGACCTTATTTTTATTTTAAACTACAATTATGTGCATGTATGGAAGGTGTCTGGAAGAATAACTGCTAAAATACTAATAATAGGATGTGAAAGTTGTGAGGTCATAGGTAATTTTTACTTTTTGTTGTATTCATGTGTTTTATTCTCATTTTTTACAAGAGTATTACTTATACAAATTTAAAATATTAATTAAAAGTATATTCCATGCCACTTTTCATCTCAAAAGCCATGTGTTTTAATAAAATGCAAATATAAAGAGCTTTAAAATACTTAAGACAGGGGCTATATAACTGTTGCAAATTACTTTTTATACTAAGAAAAGTTAAAATAAATACTGAATAAGAATTTCAGGGAAAGTATTGACCTTAATTTGAGAAGAGTTCAATATACCAAGAACATTAAGTCACGTGGCATTTGTCTTTTCTTCCTACAATAACTTATCACAGCAATAATGATCACTTTTATGCCTGTAAAGCCTTTTCAGCCACACATTCCACTTAACCCTCACAACACTGCTTTCAGGGTAATACAAATGGAAAGGTGGGAAATAGAAAACAAGGGGAAAGGGAAGTTTCTCTCATTCTTTAAGGTACCTGCAGATTTTTCTATGTATTGTATGGGGGAAGGTATTTCAAGATGGTGCTCAGAGGACTACTGATGCCCTGCTACATAAGCACAGCACTCTGGGGCAATGTGATAATGCTGAGGTCCTTTGACATAGTTTCATATAACTTGTGGAGCCACATGCAACAACTGCAAACTCATCTGCCGAAGATGCCAAGGAAAATCCATAGTAATGACCGTCAAAATTTTGGGGTGGCATGGTTTTAACTGCCTATTGGTAAACTATAAAGAAATTTTCTCCTACTCCATCTAATTTAAAATTGTATGTTTGTTAGCCTAGATGCCCATCAGCAGGTGAATAGGTGGAGAGTATACGGTATGCATACATGCAATGGAGTATTTTTCAACCATGAGGAAGAATCAAATCATGTCATTTGCAGGACAACGGATGGAACTGGAGATCATCAGGTTAAGCAAAATAAACCAAACTCAGAAAGTCAAACGCTGCATGTTTTCTTGCATATGTGTAATCTTAAAAAAATAAAAAATAAAAAGAGAGGACATGAAATTAGAAGGGAGACCATTAGAGAAGAGGAAGGAAATGAGGAGGAGGGAGAGGGAAGGATAAGGGAAGTTAATGGGGTTTGAAAATTATAAAAGTATATTATATGCATGCATGAATGTGCCAAAACAAAAACTACTACTCTGTATAACTAATACACTGCTACTAATAAAAAATGTGTGTTTGTGATGGTAAACAAGCTCAGTGAGGAAGAGTTTTGATCAAATACATTTAGGGGGTCATGATTCTGCTCACCTCGCCCAGTATCCTGACTACTTTTAAGAGGAAGATGAAATAGCAACTGTATTCCTTTGGACTTCTAAGGCTTGGAAGAGGAGGTATACTGTGACTTCCATCTCAAATAAGGACATAAGCAGTCTAACAAGACAAGCCATAATGCAACAAATACAATCCCCGACATAAATGACTCATTTGCTGAACACTGACATTTTTCAAATGCACGTAAACCCACATGATCCCAGACCTGTGCTTAACTTCTTCATTCACTCATAAAACACGTTCTTCTAATGGGTCTGTCAGCATGTCATCATTTTCAGGATGACACCTGCTAATTTACTCTTCACCCTTGAAACCATGTTTAATCCCAGCATGCATTTTAGCTCTTCTGAAAGCTTCAGCAGTTAGAGAGAAGGGGTCAAGGTCAGCAATCTATTTAGCCACTTGGTTTTCTTATACCAAGCTAAGTATCATTTTTTGAGATTCCAAGGAAATCTAAAAACATTTTTCTCATGAATAAATGTTTCAATTATGAATGAATTAATGAGGAGGCCGGAGGAGGAAATAAACAGAACAAACAAAAGAATATGTAACAATAGAAGAACTTAGGAAAGAATTCAGGACTCCCACTTTGCTTTTTTGTCATAGTAACAGCAAGCAGAAAGCTAAGTGATACCCCAGCCTAGAAGAAAACAAGACAGCGAAATATGCTAGACATGGGAAGGAAGCAGAAGACAGCAGTGGGAGAGGGGGGCTCTGGGCACAGAAAGAACTGACGCTAGCCCTGGGTCGGGCTCATCATTTCCTCTGGATTGAATATCATTTCACTTCTGTAGAGGTGACTACAGAATCAGAAAGTCACGGATGACAGAGAAACCACTGCAGTGATGTTCTGACTCTAATAGATCAGAAACATGGATTCCAAAATGGGAGAGTCAAACAAATACGTGGGTAGGGTAATCTTCTTGTGTTGACAAGTAATAATGATGTCATTTATTTAGAAAGGAAGCTCCATAGACACTTGTCCTGGATATCCAACAATAACAGGTGACTCTCAATGAGTGGATAAAAGTCACCTTTGGGAATGACTGAGCCCCCACCTACCACAAGTATCCAATACTACACAGGAAACAGACTCTGCCCACCGTTACCACCTTGCCCAGGCCCAAAGTTCCAAGAGCGCTCAACAGGGAAACAGCTCCCCTGCTAATATACTAGGAAACAGCTCCCCTGCTAATATACTAGAAGTCTCTTGGGAGAGCTGCTTTTGCACTCTGGGTCTCTGTTCCTCCTCTGTGATGTGCAGAGAACATTTATGATCCTGCTTCACCCTCAGGATTGCTGTGAGGATGAAGCAAGCGGTCAAGCTCCTGAGAGACTCAGGAGGAGAAAGGAATGGTGCCAAGGGGCCTCAGCCCTTGCTGACAGTGGCCCAGAAACATGTGCTGTGAAGCCACGGTCCTGCAGGTGGATCTAGCTAGTACTAAGTTAAATGTTCAACCACTGTCAAGGGAAGGAGGGGTGGCAATATGTGGAGGTAGAGATGAAAGAAGCTGGGTGAGTTAGTATTCAGTTTTAGCTCCACCCCCACAGCATGTCTAGCTCCAAATATTTGGAACTGGGAAAAGACACACCTCCGAGTTTGTAGTTTTTGCTCACCATTGTATCCCTAGCACCTAGCATAGCTCCTACCACATCATAAATCTTTTTCAATGGATGAATGAAGGAATATTATTAGGGGAAGAAAACAGAGTGCAAATTAAAATCGCTGCTGGTAGTCCTCAGGGGATATCTTTATGGTCAAGGAAAGATGACGATAGTACTGGAGTCAGAGGTGCCACAAAGCACCTTTATGTAATTCTCTGGGTCCCCTCCTTCTTTAGGGTGTATCTCTTAGCTTCCTTCCATGAACATCAGTGGCAGCTTGTACTATTTCTATCCCCTTCGAAGCCTCCATCTCCACCACTTCATGATTTTAGCCAAAAATATTATCTTCCCCAGTGTTGATACTGATGCTGCCAAACAGGCTTATAACCATGAAGACACAGAAGTTGTGTATACGTCAAGTGTGACAGACACAGTTACCCATGGAAACCACTTACATAAGCAATTTCTAAAGATCCTTGTTTACAAAGGGGTCAGCAGGAAGCTCCTTCCCCAAGATTAGAGAGGGCTGTGAGGAAAGGACTGTTGCTCTAGAGAGGGCTGTGAGGAAAGGACTGTTGCTCTAGAGAGGGCTGTGAGGAAAGGACTGTTGCTCTAGAGAGGGCTGTGAGGAAAGGACTGTTGCTCTAGGGCCAGAAGGCTGTTTGGCAAGAGCAGGCCCATCATCTCTCCACAGGTGGGCTCATTCTGCCCCAAGTGGAAATAGCCACAGCAAGCACCCGCTCCAATGGCGGCCACTGTCACAGCTGAGCCCTGACCTTGTTCCCACCAAGCTGCCCTCAGCCCTTCTCCAGGGAGCCTCTCTACTTGGAAACCAGATTCAGAGGCCTCTGAACCTTCCCAAACACTCTCTGAGCACAAATCAGGAAGATGGGGATGGGGCGGCAGGAACACAGACACAGAGTTATTTTTGAGTGACTGGAAATAAAAGCTAAATACAGGTGTGTTCTGCACAAGTGGAAATGTCCCCAAATTCACAAGAATTCTTTATAAATACACTAAAAAAAAAAAACCATTCTGGTTGCCACCTCTCATCCTAGTTTCCAGGGACACACACAAATAGTTCAGGTCTTTGCACATTATTTCAGGAACCGCAGAGGGCTTATAGATACCCACCAAAGGTGTCTGACTCATTTTCTAGAAAGCCACACAAACTAATGACCTAGGGCTGAAAATGAGGGCAATGCTTGCTCCGTACTCCAGCCATGGCACAGAAAAGGAAGGCAAAGGGAAACCACCTTACCTAATTACAAAATGTGGGTAGAATTCGGGGCCAGTGGAGACTCTCACAGAAAGTGCAACTGGATTTAGAAAAGAGTCATTCAAATCTTTCACCTCAACTCACACATACAGTAACTATATACATAAAAATGCATACTAAACCAGCCATATGAAACGGTTAGGTTTATTATAACATACCATCATCTAAATGAACTTCTGGGTGACTCCTGAAGTTAGAAGCTAAAGTAATTTTCTACAATGTCAGCCGGGTTTGCTAGCTCAGACTCCATTCTTCTCACTTTCAGCAGGCAAAATATTTGTGGCACGTTTTCTTTCCAAATTCTTGGTAAAATATTACCCACTGTGAAGTCTTAATTGTTTTAGGTGGATTTTTTTTTTCTTTTTACCATTTTTGCCTACTTGATGTCACAGCATTCCAGCCCTGACAGCAGACTGCGCCTGGACATGAGAACCTTTTGCTCCCATTTCCAAAGTCTGAGACAAAGCAACTGAAGGTGAGGTGACAGTTTCTAGGATGATGGGCACCACTGGCAGACTACTTCCCACAAGAGGAATTTTTGACAGTATCTTAGTGACGCTGACAGCAGTCCTGTGAGGTCAGTTTATGGCTGAGGAAACTCAGGCTCAAGGGGCTCAAGTCACATACCCCCAAGACACATGGCTGGGAGCTGTGGAGCTGCGATTCCAATCCTAGTTTCTCCAGGCTGGGAGCCTGCATAACTTGTTATCTTAACACGCTGCTTCCGCAAACTGGAATACTAGATCAAAGCTGGCAGGAATTTTATGGGAATAAAAATAAAACCTGCACCAGTACAGGAGAGCAAGAGACCTGATTTCCCAGCAGATCATATAAAATAATAATACAAACAAAATGATAGCTATAAAACAATGGTTTTTTTGTTAAGCGACATGCTCATAATGGCCTCAAGCAGCATGAGTTAAGACTGCCTCTGTTATTAGCTATCAGAAAACAGCTAAGTGGGTAGGTGAGGGCAGCCCAGCCGGCAGGGACATACATGCTGAGGGACAAGTTCATGAGGACACATGCAGGCTGGGGATACATGGGGGGGTTCTTCTAGAACAGTCTCATGAACCAAGGCCAGCATGAAAGACTGTGGCCAGAATGCCGGGCGGAAAGAATGCTGGCATCGCCTGTCTGGGTCTTATAATAAAGGAAAGAAAACTACCGAAGACTTCTTGGTGCACAGGAGTCACGCGCGCACAGCATTGGCATGGGACGACCAAAAGAAAAGGCCGGGGTGCTGGGCATGAAGCGGATTGCAGGGACTACAGTCGGCAACAGTATCCTTCCACCCTTCCCCATTTCAGGGCTGCCCTCTGCACCAGGTGCTGAGGAGTAGGCCAGGCCCCTCCCTGCTCATCAGGCTCACAAGTCTGGGCTTGGCTTACATGACACGAAGAGGCAGGGACACAGGAAGGCAGCCTGGGGATGAGGGCAGGGTGTTCTAGGAGGACCAAATGTCAAGATGATACGAACACTTCTAGGCCTGGGGAACATGACTGGAGCACAAGTTGGGTCAACAGACTAAATGTACAGGGGAAATGACAATGTCCTGTTTTGCAAATGTAATGTCAAACTGCTTCTAAAGACATTAATTCTAAACCAGGCACAGGGGTGATAATCCCTGCACTTGGGAGGCTGAGGCAGGGGGATCTCAAATTTGTGGCTAGTCTGAGGTACATAGTGAAGCCTGTCATAAAAATAACAAAACAAAACAAAATGCCCCCTCCCCCACAAAAAACCCGTTAATCCACAAAACTGGAGAAATGGGATGCAACCCTCAGAATACTTTTGAAAGGAGCTTGCCATATCCACCTATTCGCTTCTCCCTACTGGGTTCAGACTATGAGGTTAGAGATCAAAATCACCAAGGTCAAGATGAATGTGTTCTCATCATGACATGATTTCAAACGGTAAGGACCAGAGTATAATGTGTTATGATAGAAATCAATGTGTTCAGGTAAGAGTCCAACCGTGGTGGTTCTTCCTTTTCTCAAACCTTATCTAACATTATTGGCACACAGAATGTTCGATTAAAAAGAGGCCACCCCTTCTCTAAAAACAAAACAAAAACAGGACATCGAGTTGCTGACACAAAGAATGGCAGCTATTTAATTCCCTGGTTGCTTTATCATTACAAGGGATAAACTATTCTATCATCCCTTTCCCTGTATTACTAAAGCCAATTATCAGTGCTAATTATTAAAGTATTTGTATTATGCTTCTTGCTCATTTCACAATTTCCTTATCCTTTCTGTTTGGTTTCAGGTGTGATTAAAAATAGGAAATGCACTGTGCATAAGAAACCAGCCCAAAGGACGCTCAGCATAAGGACAAGGGGAGGAGTGGGACAAAAAGAGAAAAAGCGCTTCTGCCTCCTTGCAGAAAGGAAGGAGGGAAGGAAGCATCTTTCCTCCCCTCTCATTTCCTCCTGCCACATTCAACACCCACAGAGCTAGACTAAAATAACTTAAGGGGAGAATATTTCACAGGTAAAAAGATGGATGGGTTCTTGGATGATCTACAAAGCAGGGTATAATTTGCTATTCCAGAAAAGTGCCTGGATAACTCCAGCATTATTCAGCGTACCACTTTCTATGGAGTCCATGAGAGGGCCGGCTCTCTCCAGAAAATACATCTGACCTTTGGCAAGCTACTGAACCTCAGGATCTGGTCCTTACTTTGCTGGCATCTTTGGATTAGGCTCTTCAAACACACAATCTCCAAAGCTGTTTCCTAGAAGTAACCATCTTTGATCATAAAGGTAAATCCTATCAATTACTTTATGGACAAACCTGGGGGTAAGGGCAGGCAATGTGAAAGTCCCTTTCCTCTCAGTAATGTCCAGAGCCCACCCTAATCCCCTGCTCCCTCTCTCTCTTCTCTGTATCCTGCGCCCCACCAATGTTTCTCAGTCCTGCAAGAGCTCAGGTGTCATGGCGATCTCTAAGTCACACCTGTGTGTAGGGAATTACACACTCCCTGCCACGTACCTAGACACCAGAATAAAAGCAGCTTCTATGTAAAAACCCTGTACTTCAGAGAAAAGGCCGCATGTTCTAGGAATCACTTGAATAACAGGACTTTCAACTACTGACTTGGTGAGGAGCATCCCACAGAAGGAGAAAGCATGCATGGTCAAGACCTTGGTAAACTACATCTCTTTACACAGATTTTATAGCTCTCCTAGTGTTTACGGGGCTCTGGCTGTAATGATAATAAAATCATCCAACCTTCTTAGCCCAAACAAGAAAAGTAAAATTCTCCCAGGCATTCTACCTGTTCTTGATCTTGAACAGCAAACATTCTTTAAGCATTTGCTGCCTATGAGGCATGACCGGCCTGTTTAAAGCCCTTCCATCAGTCCCTTATGACACAGCTTTGCAGCCTGCCTGCAGTGCAGGACAGAATCTGTGACCAAGCAGGCTGCCTTCTGGATTATTCCTTCGGGGACACACTGTTCTGCAAGGTCATGCAAGGTCATGCAGGTCTGCAGCTTGACCCAGGTCAAACAGAAATCGACTCAATTTGCAAGTTCATTCACTCATCTGGACTCAGGCTGATCAAAAGGAAAGATACAAATCTTTCTCACAAGTTCAGGACCATGGAAACCAGGTATTTTGAGGGCTGAAGCAAAAGCTTGTACCATCCTGCAGACAATGAAAGCACTTCACAGTTTAGGAGGCAGGAGAGAACCTTTGTTTACCTTATTGATGAGAGTCACTATATCTCCTTCTTTGATTGTCAATTCATCATCATTCTGTGCCTCATATGGAAATATTACTTTGCAGTAATCCTTGGCTGTAAGAAGAAAAGAAAACACAATCCTTAAGGTGCTTTAGAATGAGCCAGCCCAGGAGAAGGTGCTCTCTCTTGTGCTCTCTTCAGGGAAAGGCACACGTAACAGGTAGGATATAATGACTACATAAAGAAAGGGCCACCCTCAGAAAACCCCCCAAGACTGCTCATCACAGGCTCATGCATATTTATTCTCTGCATTTTCCCCCTCACAAATAGTGTGACATCATAAAATGCTGTTGACTGCTTTGCATTTCTCAGGCAGAAAAAGCAAAAAGGGGTCCTTGGCCTCAGGAAAACAAACGTGTACCATTTTATATACTCTTCAGGTGCATGTTTAAGCAGACATCTGCAAAGAACAAACAGCTTCAATTCTGTCTCATTGTCTTCTTCCACACATTATGAAATCAGAAGCAAGGAATTTATATATGTTACAAAGCTGACATGGTACATAAAACAAAGAAAAACTGCCTCATTATGGTTTGTCTTAAGAGACAAATGTTTATGTATTTATAAGTGAATACATGTCAAACACAACCAACAAACACTGATGGAAACAGAACCTTTTTTTTTTTTTGGTGTTAAGGATTGAAAACTGGGATGTATGCATGCTAACCAAGAGCCCGACCACTGAGCTTCATCCCTGGTTAAGAAGACAGTGAAAACATTTGTAAAGGATTTGAGAAATCAAGGTTTGGAAAACAGGACTTTCATGACTCAGGACCGGAGATAGAAAATTCAAGACTATTAGTATTTACTAGGCAGGCATCTATTATTCTCCATCAAAATCAACAAATTTAATGGCTTTGAATAGCCTTAGATATTTCCCAAAACTTAGGCCAGTACCTGCAGACAGAGCATAACCTAGAAATACTGTATATTCATAAGTATCAGTTCTACTCTTCCTGGTATACTTTACACCACTAACATGCGTTTCTTTATTTTGGTGAATACCTCATTGATCAAGGAGAGTGATATACAAAATCAGGGCAGTTTAAAAATCCATAACACAGACACACTGTGGTCTAGGTTTGAGATATGACAGAGAGACGGAGAGGAAGAAAAAGAGGAAATCACTTTACTTTTATGCAGATGTTTTTGTGTTCTGTTGAATGGCTTGAAGGTATCAGTTATATCCCCTACCCTAGTGTTGGAAACCTTCCATTTTAGGTACTCTGGGTCTCTGATGGCTTATGCTCATTAACCTGTGCTGACTGAGGGGGCCCTAGTTCTAAATCCCACCAAGATCATATACCTAAACCCACATAGTTACCAACATTCCATCTCTCTTTAATTAGCAATAGCAAGCCTTCCCAAATCTGAATCAGTTGAACGTTTTTAAAGGAGGGAGAAAGTTAAACATCTTTAAATTGGATAATGACAGCTCCTTAACAATTTTCCTATTGACTATGCTGGTGAAATATGACTACCCAACCTCAAAACTTAAAATAACACAAACACATACAGTATTATTGAAGAACTGCCCTGCAGAGTCCCAGGTTTAAAATTAATTCTTTGGGTGGGAATCACGGAGGCATTTTACAAAGGATATTAGATACTCATAGCCAGCAAAGAGAGAAGAAGCAGGTCGTGTTTTTCTTTTGGTCAAACAAGAGTTAATAAGGTGTGGGAGACTGCTGTTGGTTAGGTCCCCAGCAGCCATTCCCAGCCTCCTTCCTCCTTCGCAGAAACCTAATTTGTTCAATCATCATATTCAGGAAGAACTCTCCCACAGCCCTGGAATTTACCCCGAGTAAATTCTGTCCAAGTAATGTTAATCTCACTCCCTTTTGTTGGTGACTGGCTTAGGGAATGGCACATGACCTATTTCCAGCCAATGAAATGTAACAGGAAATCTGCTGGTGTGGGGATCATTAGATATTGTTTCGTGGTTAAAAGAGAGAGAACAAAACCCTAAGAAAACAGTTTCATCTTTCTGCTTTTAACACTGTTTTATCTTTATCAGAAGACAAGACATTGGTTTGTACTATTGCAATCATATTTCAACTGTGAGGAGAAAGCCAAGAAAATCACAAAGAATTTGACTCTAATCCCTGACACTGTTGGGATGACTTTCAAATGCACTGGCTTCGGGGAACTTGTCTCTGGACCTCTTGTTACAGGACTTAGTAAAAGGATTGTTTACCACTACTCTGTGGTTAGATATGTATTCACTGCTCAAAGCAGAAGGCATCCTGATGTGAAGGAACTAAGCAGAAGAAAAGGGAAACTTCCAGCTACCGCTTCTTGGCATAACATGCCTCTCCACCCACCCTCCTGCCAAAAAAAGCCTCTTCCTATGTATCAGTCATTTTCTTTTCCCTCAACTCTCCTTTTGCTACCAGAGCCTGGCACACTGTAGGAGGGCCAATAAAAGACTATAGAATTGACTTGTAATCTACACGGTGGAAAAACATTGCCGAAAAAGTACTAGTATGTCTTTAAATTTTTTCATAGAGCCATTTTGTTTTATGCTTACAGTTTCTTGATAAGCTAAGGCAGGCAGATGTCTCTTGCCTCTTTTTAAAAAGTTTCATGAGGTATAATATATACACCATAAAACGTACCCACTGTAACTGCACACAGGTTGATGTGCTTTAAAAATATTTATACAGTTGAGTGCCCATCGCCATAATCTAGTTTTAGAACACTGCTACCACATAGCTATGCTGCTTTGTGTGAGAAACAACAGGCACAGAGTTATCTGGAAGGCATCACTTTTTGCTAAAAGGAAGAGCAATGTCAGTACTCTGAGAGGCTGAGGCAGGAGGATCAGAAGTTTGAGTCCAGCCTGGGAAACGTAGGGACTTAGCGAGACCTTGTCCCTAAATCAAAAATGAGAAAAGGCCTGGGATGTAGCTCAGTGATAAAGCCCAGGATTCAATCACCAGTACGAAACAAACAAACAAAAACCAAATAAACAAACAAAAAAACAAGATAAAAAAGAGGAGGAGGAGGTATGGTGCTAGTGGACTACTGCCTACTCCCACCATCCATGAAGCAGGTTGCTGCCAAATGTCTCATTCCTCTTTGCATCCTCAGAACCCAACACAAAGACTTGCCACTCATTTTTTGATCCTTAGTGGCACCAATAAAGTGGCAGAACATCTGAGGGGCAAAGAGTGGGAGAAGAGGATTCTGGGCCAGGAGTCGGAACACTCAGGATTGGGTTCAGTCCCGGCTGGGCTTCGGGAGCACATGACTCGAGGCAGCCACATCGTCACATCATAGCTCTGGAGACCACGGTGTCCTCCGGTATAAAATCCAACACCAGCCACGGAGCGGCAAGGAGAGTTTAGTTAATTTCAGCAGAAAATTTTAGCAAATTTAAACTCATTCTGGATCTCAAAACTCAAACAACTAAAAAAAGAGTTGATGAAGGTCCTGGAAAACATGTCAGTGACATTCTAGGGGCTCCAGGGAGCATACTGGGCTAGACCTAAGTACCTGCTGGCTCAGACACTTCACTCCTCCAGTCATGAGTGCTAGTGCTCGGACTTCCGGACCAAATACGGCCAGCCTCATACTCATACTTTATCACTATATACACACACACACACACACACACACACACACACACACACCCC